>JADMNL010000025.1:49522500-49777500 GCA_016271365.2 Neoceratodus forsteri
CCCCCCCCACACACACACACACACATCTTACCAGCGTACACACAGGCCGAGTGCCAAGTTAAGAAAAGGACTGGGCACAAGAAAATCTGCTTAGCAGTGTTTGGACATTTGTTTGTCATGCTGCACTTCTGCAGCATTTTGTTTTAATTTCGTTGCAGTCTGAACGTGAAAGTTCTCTGTGAGTTCACGACCTTTAACCCTGATGGATGTGGCATCAGCATCTGCTGCAAGGTAAATTATTTCTGGATTTTATTTTTGAAGGCTCTGAATATGTGAAGGGTCACTAGCTGTGCAGATATTGTGCCACGGGAGAGTTCTGTGCTGCTGCCATCATGATCGCGACTGACTGGCTTTGTATTTGCGGTTGGCGTGTGGTGCGAGAACTTGGTTGGGAGAGTGGTGCTGTTGTAAAAGAAAGACGGCTGTTTTCCACTCTTCTGGCCCGAACACAGTTGGAACTGGTAATGTTTGGTTTTTTTTGTGTGAAAGGAGCTGGGAGGGAAACAGTGTTGCGGTTGGGGGGGGGGGGACATTAGTTATCGCTAAGCGAGAAAAAAAAAACATGGCAGGGTTTTACATTTTATCTGGTGCTTTCAGCCAATGACGAAGCAGGCTCAGCACCTTTGCACAACGGTATGTGTTAAGGTGGCACTTGGGCTGGCCCCTATTTGTTGCTGGGCATCTACTGAAAAATAAATGCCCAGCTTGGAGGTGGTATTAGCCAATCAGGATTGAGAATCCATTCTTGCCATTTTCTAATAAATAACACACCACTATACATAAGGGCATATCAAGCGTATAGAGTGACATGAGAAACCACAACTACCCCCCCCCAAAAAAAGCATAGGTTTACATGTCTGTTAAATATACACACACACACACAAAATATATATATATATATATATATATATATATATATATATATATATATATACACACACACACACACACACACACACATATGCTGTAGTTCATCAGTTTCAGTAACTGTCGTGAGCAGAATTGCAGGGCTCTAGGCTGCCTCGTGTGGCAGCTGTGTTTTTATGATTCTTATTTTTTCCGTTTTTATTTAGTTAGTTTTTATCTCACTGGCTCCCCCTACTCACCACCCCAATGTTGATGGCCACCCTGTCTTCACCTTTCCTCCAGCAAGCGGGGGATTGGGGCTGCCTTTACAACTGCAGTCAATTCTGCTCGGAGGAAAGCCAGCAGCGGGTGCATGACTGTCCACACCTTCCCTAGGAGACTAGTGCCTTCCCTCTGTGACATGCCTGTAGGGTGAATCCCAGACAGCGGGGGAAGGGGATGCCTTTACAACTGCAGTCAATATCACTCAGAAGAAGGCCAGCAGTGGGTGCATGACTGTCCACCACCTTCCCTCTGAGACAGCGCCTCCCCTCTGTGACATGCCTGTAGGGTGAATCCCAGACTGCCCAGTGACTCCCTTCTGTGATGCACCTGGAGTGTAAATTCTAGACTTTCCATGCCCTCTCTAGGACCCTCTGCAGCTGGCCTAACCATGGCCAACTCCAGTGTGTAATGTTAAGTTCACATGCAGATCCTGGTCTGTTAAACAGCTATGCCCTGTGGGGTTCAGGACTGTGGCTTCTCTCTTCAGGGCTGTACAGGACTTAGAATGAGACCTTTCACCCAGGAGAACACACAATCAAAACTTACAAGTGGGTCATACTCTCACAACTGAGTTTCTTCCATTCTTTGCCTACAGTAAAAAGCAACATTTATGATGCCATAACATTTTATACAAATGCTAAGGAAATGAGATATTTTAGGCTGGCCCAGCAGTAGGGCGCCACTTGTAACACCAGCGACCTGCGCTTGGGATCAAGCCAGAGTCGTCAGGGACTGGAAAGAGGGAACAGGACTAAGCTTCCTTCTCCAGGAAGAAAAAAATTCTAACACCAGTAATACTCAGGTATTCATAACTTTCTGCAGTAAGCCCTTTAGGTAGGACTGCCCGGAGAGAACAGAACATATGCAAATGATGGAATTCTTTGCATGTGACAACTTTTCAAATGCTGCCCTATACTATCTGCCAGTGTTCTAAACTTCCTCAGATTTCACTCTCCGCCTGAACAGTTTGGTCGCTCGGAGTGTCACTCTTCAAATCAACTGTTTTGACATGAAAAAAACTTATAAAATATGTATAAGTATCATTTCTTTTGCTGCCTTATACTTATTGTTTATTGTATTTAAACTTGGATTTTGTAGTTATCTAGTTGTTTTGCCGGTTCCTCTCGGTTTGGTATAACCGGGAGGGAACCGGGTTGGTTTTTAGGTTTGTCCGGTTTTCTGACTAAAAAAAACATTTTGTTTTTGCCTAAATTAAATTTTAAAATGTTTTTTTTTCTAACCATTGTTTTTGGTTACTGAACCGCTAAGCCCAGTTCCAAATTCTTTTTCGGTTCCATTGGTTCCGAAACCGACCGCAACCCCTAGTATTATTGTTTAAATCTTTCTGACTTAGCGGTTACCTTTTTATCGGGTCAATGGCAGAAAAAGAAAAAGACAGGTGAGCCCGGTTTTAAAAATTGTACACAATGTGGGGATCTTTTTGCCAAGGCAGATAAACACACCCTTTGTGTGGCCTGCCTTGGATATGAGCATCTTAAAGAGGATTGCCAAATCTGCCTGACATTCCCGGAGAAAACCATTGAGAAACGCCTGGAACGGCTGAAAAAGAAACTCCCCAGGGGTCCCTCCGGCTTTGACCCATCGATATCCCCTATTTCTGTGGCTGAACCCACATATGTTCTTACCTCCACCCCTGAGATGGGTGATAAGGGTATCAACAGGGTTTCTGAACCTGCTTACCCCCCAGTTCCCTCAAAGAAAGCAAGAAAATTAAAGCACACAGAGCACCCAAATCCTCATCAGGGAACTTCTGTGCCTGCCAATATTATGTCTACTCCTCAAGAAATTGCACAGGCTTTTAAAGTCATTCAGGCATTACAGGGCTTAGTGCCTCCTGTTCAGCGACCATCTGCTTCAGCAGGACAGTCTGGCAGAATTCCTTTTCCTAAAGAAGAGAAATACAGTGAATGTGAGGAGGATGAAGGGGAACCCATTTTACCTGAGGTATCCCCGGAACAAGAATTTGGTTCACCCCTTAGAACATCTGAAGATTATTCCTCTCATTTCACTTTTGTGAGAAAAATGGCAGATGCCCTGGACATCTCCACAAGACAGGAGGTGGAGGATGAGGAGGAGATAGAATATCGGGAGATGATGGGTTTAACTCCCACCAAAGCCCTCCTCCTCCTCCTCCTCCCTGTGAACAAATTCTTTGAAAAAGATGCTCTTAAGTTCTTGCCAACCTCAAACTCTATCCCCCCTCGGGATAAGAGGATGGATAAGAAATATCAGTTGGAAAGGGAAGGGGCAGAGTTCCTTTTTTCCCATCCAGATCATCAAGGGGGCATTCAACAAGCGGCCTGGGTCAAGGCTAGAGTCCCACTGGCATCCCACCCAACAGATAAGGACTCCACAAAATAGTATGGCTAAGAAGGGGTACCTGTCAGCCTCTCTAGTCATACGACAGGCTAACTTCCAGGCCTATGCTGCCCAGTATCAAAAGTCCCCGTGGCAGTCAGTTTTGGCCATGTCTCAGAAAGCTCCCTCGCCCCTATCTGACGACCTAGCTGAAACAGCTAGGGTTTGGGCTAGAGGCTGCTAAATACCAATTCCAGATGGCTGCTGATACAAATGACACTGCAGCCAGACGGATGGCAAACACGGTAGCCCAGATGAGATTTGCCTGGCTAAGAGCCACAAATCTTACTTCTGCTACTCAGTCTAAGGCCCTGGATTTTCCTCTAGAAGGGAATGCTCTTTTCGGAGAATCTACAGTGGCATACATGAAAAAGGTGGATGAGTACAAGGCCACATACAGAAGCAACTCTAGTAAGGAGAGAGCTTCTCCATCCACCAGGACATATGGAAGGGGAGGCCGGGGTAGGTCCTTCCACACCAGGCCCTTTTTCCAGCCAGTGGCCACACCCCAGTATCAACAGTACCCACAGCAGGGGTACTTTAGGGGCAGGAGTCGGGGTTCTAGGCGTGGGTCTCAAGCACAGCTTCAGCCCCAAGCCAAGCAGACCCCCTGAAGTACAGGCTGCCTCCTCACTCCCTGTTGAAGGCAGACTTTTCCACTTCCTCCAGGCTTGGTTGAACATCACCACAGACAAGTGGGTCCTGGAGGTAGTGAGTCAGGGTCTGTCTCTGGCTTTCAAATCCCTTTCTCCTCTAGCAGCCAGGGGTTTCAGTACACCTTCCCTGGCAGAAAATATCTTGCTGGAGGCAGAGGTCCAGAAACTGTTACTGTTAAAAGCAGTGGAACCTATTTCAAACCTACTGAGAGGAAGGGGCTTTTACTCCAGATACTTCCTCACCACAAAGAAAAGTGGAGAGTGGTGGCCTGTATTTGGTCTCAGAGCCTTAAACAGGCATCTAAAAAAGCCAAAGTTCAAAATGGTAACTTTGGCACTGATTCTGACAACAATCCAGAAAGGGGATTGGCTGGTATCACTGGACTTAAAAGACGCCCATTTCCACATTCCCATAAGGGAGTCTCACAGAAAATATCTCAGGTTCAGACTCCTTCTGGCCATTACCAGTTTTCAACCCTCCCTTTTGCCCTTTTTTCGGCCCCAAGGGTTTTTACAAAGTGCCGAGCACCAGTGGTGGCACACCTTTGAAGGCAGGGTGTGACAGTTTTTCTGTACCTGGATGATTGGCTGGTGGTGGTGGTGGTGGTCAAATCACCACATGTCACTCAGTATTTAAACCTCACCCAAGGCCTCCTGGAATCCTTGGAGTTCATCAATCACAAAAAAGTCGGTCCTCATTCCTGCACAAAAGTTGCAGTTCATAGGGACAGAGATAGACACCCTGCAGGGCAGGGCCTACCTCCCTCTAGACAGGATCAGAAATCTTTAGTTAGTGGCAAATTCATTCACCTTGAACAAAAGCAAGCCCGCAAGACAATTCTTGCAACTCCTGGGCCATTTGGCTGCATCCACAGGCAGAGTGCTGGGTTCCAGGTTTCAAATGAGGGACATCCAGTTCCACCTCAGGGCTCATTGAAGCAAAAGAAAAAATTCTCTCTCAAAACCCATTCCAGTCACAAGAACTTTGGGAATGGGTTGTGAGGCCAAATACTTTTTCTTGCCAGCTAATAAGTATACTGATCCTGTTGCTAAGTGCACCCTTAAATTGAAAGCCATAGGTCAAATGACTGTAGATGTACTAGGTACTCTACTCTAGGATTACAGGCAACCCTGCCTCTATTGTTTCTTTTTTTCTGGGGGCACAGCAGTAAGAAAATCTTTCCCACTTAGAGGAACATACTTTCCTGGTAGCGGGTTTCCCTGAAACCCTGGGCACCCTCAGGACCTTCCTCAGAGATCCTGTCCAGAAAATTCTAACTCTTCAAGAACCATGCCCTCAGGTGTAGGGTCCTGTGGTTTGAGAATGTTATTTTGTCCTGGGGAAAAAGTCAACAGGTTGTGACTGAGTGGCAGGCTGACTGGTTTCTTGTTGGACAAGACCAAGAGCACTGAGTACCAGGACTGTCTGGCCCAAGCTGGATCTATCAGGATCATCGTTGCAGGTTCCCTCCTGAGTTTCAGGAGTGCTTTCTGAATGAGTGGAAACGGTGGGAAGGCATACAGAAACTTCCCTGTCCAATCCAGCACAGCACCATGGCATCCTCTGACACTGTCCCTCTGGCTGGTGGTCTGCAACAAAGATGTGGGAATTAACAGTTCTCCCAAGAGGCGAACAGGCCTATACTAGGTGTGTCCCACCTTCTGAACATTGTGGCTTGAACCTGTTGGTCCAAGGCCCATTCATGATTTCCCTGGCTGATTCTGCTTAGGGAATCTGACAGGACATTGTCTTTGCCTGGCAAATGCACTGCAAATATGTCTGCTTCTAAGGACTATGCCAGTTCCCAGATGGTCATTGCTTCTGTATGCAGTTTTGAGGATCTTGTTCCTCCCTGCTCATTTATGTAGTACACTGCTCTGGTGTTGTCTGTCCCGATTTGGAGAGACTGACCCTGTAGATGGCAGGAGAAAGACTGCATTGCTAGCAGTACTGCTCTGTGTTCTAGGAGGCTGATGTGTTCTAGCGACTCCTGTGGGCTCCACTTGCCACTCACTGAGAGGTCCTGCAGGTGGGCGCCCCACCCCAGGAATGAGGCATCTGTAGTAAGAATACCTGTTGGTGACTGCTGAAGGAAAGGAATGCCCTCTCTGAGGTTGCTTTCTTCCTTCCACCACTCTAATGACTCCACTAGTGCTTTTATCACTGGCAATAGCTTTGAAAGTGGATCCCATCTTTGAGACCAGTTGTCTCTTAAGTGGTACTGGGCATCTCTCACTTGGAACCTGGCCTATGGAATCACAGCTGTGGATTCAGCCATGTGCCATAGTAACTGTAGGAAGTCTCTTGCAAGTCTTGGTTGACCTGCTGTGAAAGACTCTGCTGCTGCTGCTGCTATCAAACCTGCAACTCTGGCCTGCAAGAGGAAAGCTTGTCCCTGCAAGGTGTTTAGCTCTGCTCCTATGAAGTCCGGTACTTGAAGAGACTCTAGTTGGTACTTTTTGCAGGTTTATCAAGAATCCCAGTTTCTCCAATGTGCCTTCTGCTAACTGAACTGAGCACCTTGCCTCTTGTTCTGTGTTCCAAGACTAGTCAGTTGTCCAGGTAGGGGAAAACAACCACACCTTGTTTTCTCAGGTGTGGAACCACCACAGCCAAGCACTTCCTGAAAACTGTGGGAGCGGAGGTGAGACCAAATGGAAGAGCTCTGAATCTGGTACTGTCTTCTGTAGGACCACATGACTAGGATATGAAAACAGGCATCTTTCACAACCAGGGATCCCAACCAATGGCCTGCTTGCAAAGATTGTGTCACTGTCCTTTGTGTGACCATCATGAATTTCTCTTTTCAAATGCGTGTTGAGAAACATGAGATCTAAGATGGATCAACCACTCTGGGTCAGGAAGTATCTTGAGAACAGGCCGGGAGGCAGGGACTTTTTCTATGGCTTTTGATATTAACCGTTTTTTTACTTCCAGTTCCAGCAAACTTTTTTTCTGTGGGAGAGTGAGTGGAAAACGTCTGTTTCTTCAGGTTTGGAAAGTGTCTGAGCTGCAGACACAACCCCTGGCCCGCTACTTCCAGTGCCCACTTTCCTGCAGTAATATTTACCCATTCCTGGAAGTAATGTGCTAGTCTTTCTCCCAGTGGCAATGGTTGGTGACCTGAGCAAAACTGTTAGGGGTTTTGTTTTGGCAGGGGCTCAGGTGCAGCAGCTGCAACATTACACTTGGGAGCCCTTTTTCCCCTTCCCCTGCAGTAACCTCTTTGTGACTGGTACTCACAGGGGGCATACAAGGCGTAGGCTCTTGAGAAGTTTTCCTTACCTCCGCCCCCCTTTACGTAGGGCATGTAGGACGCAGAGGCCTTTTCTTTCTCATTGCTAGTATGGAGTTCAGTACTGGTGCCCACACCTCAAAAACGACTTCTATATCAAAAAAAGCTGCTTTACAGTCTCTGGTGCCTATGGCAAACATTCAACAAAGTACAAAAAAGCCGAGTGCACTCACACGCCAGTTCCATAATGAAGGAATATGCAACCCAAGTACTTTTCTCAAACTGTTGCTCCTTTTTATTTTCAGCATCAAACAGCATACATGGATCAGGCAGGTCCCTTCACGTACAAACACCTCAACGTTTCACGTTTACATGGTTTGTCAAGAGGATAATAACACAGCCAAGTGATACATATAAATAGTGCTCTCTCTCTCTCAAAACTACAGTACACTATTACTTAGCACACAAATTCAGTTCATCAGTGCTCAGGTGTGACAAAAATAACAAAATCATAAAAGCATCTTTAACAATACATCTTATTTATACATGTGAATATTACCCAATCATAATCATTGAAGCAGATACCTATTTTGGCATCAGTTTATTTTTAATTAAATTTTTTTTATTATATTTAGTTTACTGTAAAAGTCAGTATCGCTGCTATGCACTACATAAAGTAAAGAAAAAAGTACACACAATATAAATGTACACAGACATGCCAGAGGCCTATTGTTAAAGTGCTAAATATGCCCATAAAGTGCTATAAATAAGTCTCAATTCCCTCTTTAAGGCCTGGCAATATATGTGTAGAATACAACTAAAGAAATACACAGCTTCTCTCTTTTAAGCATTATAAACAGACTGAGATTTCTATTTTATCATTAAGACCTGGCAACTTCATAGGTTGAGTCTTAAATGTCCAAAATTGTTCTCTTTGTGCAAATTTAATATCTATATTGCCACCTTTTAGTGCCCATTCTTATTTTTTCTATTGCTACAAATGACCATTCATGTTTAACAGCATCTTGTATTCTCTCCTTACTGCACAAATGCATAGCTATAGCATAATCTTTGTTTTTTCAGTAATTGCTGCCACATGATCACCTACTCTCTCTTTAAATTTCCTTTTGGTACAGCCTATATCATAGGCTCCACAAGTGCAATTTGCCATATAAACAACATGCGTTCTCACAATTGATAAAATACAAAACATGAATAATCAAATTATCTGCCCTGTTAACAACTGTATTTGTGCACGTAATGTATTCACAAAATCTGCACCGTTTACAAATTAAACAAACCCTTGGTAATGGGGGAAACCATCCCCTATTTACCTGGGCACCTTTATAATAGCTGTTCACCACTCTCAAAAAGGACATTAACCTGCTGGAGAAGATCCAAAAGAGGGCTACAAAGATGATAGTGGGTCAGCAGGATAAGAGGAGAGGTGGAGGGCACTGAACATGTACTCCCTGGAGAACAGGACCAAAAGGGGGGGGGACATGATTCAGACCTTCAAATACTTGAAAGGAATAAATAAGGTGGATAAGGAGGGCATCTTTAAGCTAAGTGGCAACTATAACATGAGGAGGCACAGTTTTAAGCTGGAGGGGAGGTCAGGAAGCATTTCTTCATGGAGGGTGGTGGACATTTGGAATGAACTGCTGGAATAGGTGGTCTTGTTGAAGATGGTAGGCAGTTCCAACAGGGGCTGGGATAGGCATGGGGAAGGGTACGGATCAGGGGTAGGGAGAATGGAAAGGTTGGGAGGACTGGGGGGGGGACAGGGTCAGTAGCTCAAGCTATGGTTCCTGCAATATGAGCAGACTAGATAGACCAAATGGACTCTTCTGCTGGCTTCTTTGTATGTTCGTAGTGTTACCTTTGAAAGTGGTTTTGTATTTATCCACTTTTTTCCATGTAGGCCTATGTTTTGTCACCAAATAATTAATCTCCCTCAAAAGAGAAATCCATGGCCTTGTTTTGAGTATCCTGGGAAAGGGTGGTAGTACTCAGCCAGGAAAACCTTAAGGACATGGCATGAGCCAAAACTGTAGAAGAAGTGTCATTAGTGTCCACTGCAGAGTGGACATGATGTTTTTGGGTATCCAGGCTGATCCTGCTGTGGCAGTCAGGTCCTGTGCCAATTCACCATCTGCTCTCCAGTGCCAGAACTGTGTTCCAAAGTGCTTTCTGGTACTACGCTATGTGTGATGAGTAGGCTGGCTGCTTGATAAGCAGGAAAGCTGTAGCATAAACCTTTTGGCCATCGTATTCCCATTTTTTAAGAGTCCTTTTAGGGGGCTGAGCAGATGTAGTGATTTTTGCTCTCTCTGAAGCAGCAGCCTGGACTACTCCGTGTTAATCAGGATGGGCATATAGGTAGGTATTCCACTCCCTGCTTGCCCACCTAATAGTCTCAATTTTCTCATCTGTGGTTTCAGACATGATTTTTGACATGGCCTTAACTGGTTTATGTTTGGGAAGTAGCATTCTTCTTGGTGAAGCTATTCCCAGTATGTTCATGAAAATAAATCGTCATCTTCTTCATCCTCTTGTCTGTAGGCGGGTGGGGGAGGTGTTGAGGGCATCGACCATCTGTCTGACAAATGACGGAAAAAAATGAGTAGTCCTCATTATGCCTTCGAGGAGGTTCGAAATCTTGGTCAGGTGTACCCTCTAATTCCACTAGGTCACCTTCCTGCATTTGTACATAATATTCTCCTCCTCCTCCTCCTCTTCCACAGGCACACAGGCTAGCGCCCAAGCCTAGAATGGGGGTGGCACATATCTTATTAAAATTCCCCATGACCTGCATCACCTGAAAAACATTTTCATGTTTTTGATACGTCCTCTAATGAGGACATTTTATCTGTGCCATCTGCCTGCTTCTTTCTCCATTCAGGAGGCGCGGCACTGACATTCTTTCCTTTAAATTTTGTTTTGGCAGACACTTTCCAGTGTCTGCTCTGAGGCTCTTTTATTTATATTTTGCCATCACGGGAGTCAGAGTTCCTCCTTTTGGACATCCTGATGTCTGAACCATCCCTACCAAGCCTTTCTGATGGCTGTGCAGCTTCACCTCTTGTCACCTTTAACATCATTTGCTGCTGAACATGAGCAGATGGACCCTTCAGATATGTGCTTTCCACCACCAGTGGGAACTCCCTCGGAGCCTTTTTTATTATTTTGTAGGTGACACAGATGTAGAATGAGAAGGCATGCTTAATTTTACTCTCTTCTTTTTTACTCATTTTAATGAGGTTTTTGAGCAAAAGATATGAACGGACTTACAATATATAAAGCTGTGCTGTGGACCTAGATACTTTAAAGCAGCAGTGCTGGATAACCAGGAAGCGGTAATCGAAATTCTGGATTTGGTCTGGTGTGGTTCTGCAAAAATTCCGGTTCCCAAATCTGTGTTTTTTTTTTTTTGTCCAAGCTTTTTTATTTTTTGAATAAAAAATAAAAGTTTACCATTCTTGTACAGGAAAGATGGCGGCTGCCGTTCACAGCTTGTTTTCCTTGTGTACGTCGGCTTGGACGTGCAGTGTTACTTCTGTCCGCTCCCATTGTTGGGCACTTCCACTCAGCATAGTGCAGCCTGCTGATTGATTTTTCCTCAACTCTGGACATGGCACTATGTCTCCGTATTATTTTTTCTTTTCTCTGGTGGCAAGTAACCACTGCTTGATTCGATATACGTCATATCGGAGTTGATTGTTGGGCTTACTGGAAAACCGGAAGAGGAGGGAACTGGACTGGCCATGCACTACCCACAGTGCTTCTATGTTTGCGACAGAGACAAACGGCTGGCAAACGCGACACTCTGATAAACTCGGAGTAATAAATTAAAATTTAAATACTAAAATAAGCCTACTGGAAAAAAATAAGCACAGTACAGTGATTCGGGGACAGGGTCCCACAACACAAAGCCAGAAACTGAGGTCCGATTTATCTTGCACTGCTGGTTTAAACAAAGGTCGTGGCAGCCTGTCCTTGCTCGGAGCTGGAAACAATTTTTTGATGGTCCACAAGGTCTCTCTGACATACCAATTTGAGAGTACCTTGAAATAAAAACCATTCCCAAAAACATTGCAGTACAAGAGCCCAATAGCAAAAAAAAAAAAAAAATGGCATTGTACTGAGGAAACTGTGCCAAATGTCAAATTGCAGCGCCTGTAACAGGAACCAGTAAATTGCGGTGAAAGGGCACAGACAGAAATGACAAGTGAAAGCACTCCGTTATCTGTAGCTTGTACAGTTGAAAATACTATCCCACTACTAAATTAAGTGAAAAAAGGGGTTTAGTTAGCGAAAAAACAAAAGCCGAAAATAAAACGGTAACCAGGTAGGGTAGTATCCGTTCCTGGGAATCAGTCGGGAACCAGAGAGACCATAATTTACGGAAAAACCTCTAGCTAATGCAGAGTAATCAAAAACGAACGAAAATAAATTTTTTAGAAGAGATAGGAAACAATTTTCTGTTGTAATTAACTTTTAAATAAATTATAAGTAACTGACAGTGGCCTTTGTACGTGGTTTTGTATTTTAAACATGTAAACTGCACATATATATGATTATATATATTTGTACATTATATTGAGATCACTATGGACTTGACAGTGTAGTTTTTTTTCCCCTATCAGGAGTCAGCGCGCGGAGAGTTTTGAAATACACACGCCAGACTCCCGATAAAGCATTCAGCCAGCTGCAGATTTTACACTACTTGACACCTGTATGCTTCAACTGTACTGTATTTACTGATGTGCCATACTGCACTTCTTAGAACACCAAACAAAATAACTGGCATGGAGCCACCGGCTTAAGAAATGATCTAGTGCTTTATTAAAATGATAAACAGCACACTTACAACAGACGCTTTACCACGGCAGTGTATTTTAGTAACTGAGGGTGCAAACACCAACCGCCATGGTTTAAGGCTCTGAGCTGCAAATCTGGAGACCTGGGTTTGAATCCCACAGCCCCCACTTGTATATTGTATGACCCCGAGCAAGTCACTTAACTTCCCTGTGCTGCCAGGTTACGCCTGTAAACAAGCTTTCAGCTTAGTGTACTACTCCTAGTTAAACAATTTGGAAAAAAAAACAAAAAAAACTAAAATACAGTTGTCAAGTACAGTGTGAAATCTGCAGCTAGTTGAATGCTCTATCGGGAGTTTGAGACGGGTGTATTTCAAAACTCACCATGCGTTGACTCCCGATAGAAGAAGAAAAAAAAAAAACCCCATCAAGCCCACAGTCATCTCAGCATAATGTACATATATATATATAAATGTGCATTTTACACATTTAAAATACAAAAGACACACTCAAAGGCAACTGTCAGTTACTTATAATTTATTTAAAAGTTAACAAAATATATTTCCTATCTCCTTTAAATAAAGTACAAATAAACCAAACAGACGGGAGAACCAGCTGTTACCGGAGTTCACTATGGGGCAACTGCTCTCTTCAGGTGGTGAAACAGATATGGGCAACAGCCAGAGTGGAGTGCAGGGGCAGAGTCTGAACCTACATTCCAAATTCGAAAATCTGCATAGGTTCTAATCTCCAGTATATATCTCTCAGGTGAAAAGACTACACATAGCGGAAACGCAGTGAGTGATTCCTGGGGTTAGAAATACACGAGCACGTACTACTAGAAACAGCTCGATAAGTTACTTTATAAAAGTATAAAGAAGAAAAAAAAGGGCATTTACTAGGAATATAAAAGGTATTCAAAAAAACAAGACCACCAAAACAAATAAGACACCCATGGTTTAGGAAAGTATTCTAGTAACACTTCTGGCTGGTTCTTCATTAGAATTAAACAGGTAATCTGAATGCCATCATTCTGTCGTTAACTGGCAATGAACAAATGAAAACAAGTGGAATAAACTTTAGTTGCCCAGCTGTGGTATCACCAAAGAACACAAACATTTCCAATCTAGTTTTTATCTAGGCCACTTACATCACCAGCTGTACCAGACTGAGAAATCATATAAATGCCAAACAGTCCAGAATCGGAGTAGTTAACATTGAAGGCAGATACCTGTTAAAAAGGGAGAAACATGTACATACTGTAACTTCTGGCTTTTTTAAATCAAATATAAAGTATTATAAAAAAGGGAAAGGGATTTCAGATGCCCACTTTCAGTCCTGAAAACATCAGAGCAATAGTTCAGCTTTTCTTGACAACCCAGACAAGTAGTAATCTTACACAAATTCAAAACAGACAGGCTGACCCGATCCTGTGGCCCTAGCAGTAGTGTGCTTAACAACCATGCAGGGGACTTCGGTTCATGTTGGGGTTCTGGCCCTGTGGCACCGGTGGTAGCGTGATGCTGTACAATGCAGGGGGTTGGAGATGTGGCCCTGTGGCACTGGTAGTAGCGTGCTGCTGTACAATGCAGGGGACTTAAGTTCATGTTGGGGACCCAGCCCTGTGGTATCGGCAGTAGCATGCTGCTGTACAATGCAAGGGACTTGTGTTAGTGCTGGGGGACAGGCCCTGTGTTACCAGCAGTAGTGTGCTGATGTGCAATGCAGGGGAATCTGGTTCATGCTGGGGACCCAGCCCTGTGGTACCGGCAGCAGCGTGCTGCTGTACAATGCAGGGGACTCATGTTCATGTTGGGGACCCAGCCCTGTGGCACCGGTAGTACTGTGCTGCTCTACAATGCAGGGGATTCGCGGGTTCATGTTTGGGACCCAGCCCTGTGGCACCAGCGGTAGTGTGCTACTCCAAAACGTAGCGGACTCTAGTTCATTTTGGAGACCTGGCCCTGTGGCACTGGTAGTAGAGTGCTGCTCTAAAATGCAGGGGATTCGGGTTTATGTTTGGGAGGCAGTTCTGTAGTACTGGCAGTATCATGCTGCTGTACAACACAGGGAATTCAGGTTCATGTTGAGACCCGGCCCTGTGGCACCGGTAGTAGTGTACTGCTCTACTACACAGGGGACTCCGGTTTATATATGGAAGGTGGCCCTGTAGTACTTTCAGCAGCATGCTTCTATACATCGCAGGGGACTCATGTTCATGTTGGGGACCCAGCCCTGTGGCACCGGTACTAGTGTGCTGCTCTACAATGCAGGGGATTCGCGGGTTCAAGTTTGGGACCCAGCCCTGTGGCACCAGCGGTAGTGTGCTACTCCACAACGTAGTGGACTCTGATTCATTTTGGAGACCTGGCCCTGCGGCACCGGTAGTAGTGTGCTGCTCTACAATGCAGGGGACTCAGGTTAATGTTGAGACCTGGCCCTGCAGCACCGGTAGTAGTGTGCTGCTCTACAATGCAGGGGATTTGGGTTTATGGTTGGGAGATGGCTCTATGGCACTGGCAGTAATGTGCTGCTCTACAATGCAGGGGACCCGGGTTCATGTTGGGGACCCCACCCTGTGGCACCAGTGGTAGTGTGCTGGTCAGCCATAATGGGAAACTGGGTTCAGCATGCGGACCAAGCCGGGTTTACGGTTGCAGACCTGGCCTTTTGGAGTCTCAGTCACTATGAAGAGATAGCAAAGTCAGACTTCATTGGAATGGAGCAGGAATGAGATGCATAGTAAAAAGCCTCACTCATAGCTAGATGCCACACCTCACGCTATGCTAGCGACCCGGAGTTGGGAATGACCCCTGGCTGCCGGGGGTCGGCAGGGGAGGGGATTCGCGGGATTGCAGTCCCACTTGTCGATCTCCCTCTGGTGGTGGCCAGAGAAGATGCGAGTCGGGAGGTGCATTGCCGATGTACGCCGCCGTGTGTGTGTGTGTGTGGCGGGGGTGGCGGAGAAAAGTAGTGAAAATGGAGCTGGCAGGCTCCGTGATGGCTCTCCTGTGCCTGTCCCGGCTCCCCGAGCATCTGGGTTTCGCTCCAGGGTTGAGGGAAAGCCGGCGCCTCTTTGTCTCGGCCCTATCCCCGGGGGGGGGGGACCCATGGTGGACTGTAGGGGCAGTCAGGCGGGAATGGAGAATCGAGCCAGAGTCCCTCCAGGAAGGACCGGAGCCACCTGCCAGGCTCCCAGGAACACAAATTAACAATGGGGGAGTCTCACTATAGGAAATGACGGAAGCAACCCTTGCAACGGGGGAGGGTGGTCCTGAGGAAACCATAGGGCTGAAGAATAATGTGGCCTTCAGCCCACTCCCTGGACCGGAACCCCTCCCCACTGGCCCACCTACCAGTATGAGGTGAGCTGCTTCCCCCCTCAGAAGCGTGTGTTGGGGTGGGGGTAGTCCTTTTTTAGAGTTCCCCAAGTGGATCTCAGCCCATCAATGCTGTGCTGGTTCAGGGGTTTAAGAAGAGAAGGCCAACATAAGTGATGGTGGGGTTGGCGAGTAAGCTTGCATTCCTCTCTGGCCCAGCCATGGGGGGCAATCCATGGGTATGCCTTGCTGTCAGCAACTAGGTACTTGCGGCAAAACAGTTACCCAGGCAGGCATTACACCTGCTGATAACCAGAAGCCCTGGTGAGAGAGTGAATGGGATTATTAAATAAGGAAAAACCTTGCCCAGTGGTGGTGCCAACCACTTCATGGAGGCAAAGTTTTCTGTTCATGACGGAGGATACATGCGGCCCAGTGCATGTAAACTGCTTATCAAGTAAACTTTGAACAATACTGGTGTGGTATGTGAAGGTAATTGCTCACCCATCCTTCAAGCTAAGATGTGATAGTGAAGGCCATGGCAACTGAGGAGAGGGAACAAGGGACAAAATGAATGTGTGCTCCGACAAAAACAAACAAACAAAAACTTACATCAAATGGCTGCGTGGTTGCCTTGACTACGCCCTGGCACAGCTTGCTGCTGACACCACTCCCTCTCTTGATGAAAGGTCCTGCCCCCAGAAGCTGCTGTAGGACACTGAATGCATTGGCCTCCGCACTTCCTGAAGCAGCACCCTCCGCCACAACAGCAGCATGGACAAGGCTATTTGCATTCTGTTCACGGATCTCAGCTGAAAGAAACAATTATCCAATCTACTTACGTTCAAGACAGTCATAGTAATAAGTTTACATTAAACTGGATCATTCGTAGCAGTAGTACATCTATATCCACATCTGCCTTAGGTGAAAATTTTACTCCATAAAGGGGCAGTTATGACATCTGAAGATTCCCTTTGCTTTGCTGATGCCTGTGAGGTTGCAAATGGAGGTTGGAGACCAAACAGATTTATTCACAAACCCTCAGGAGGCAAACCAGCTGGTGGCAAAGTTTGAGGCCAGTACAAAGAAGGTCAGAGAGTTGGAGGATGAGGAAGACTCATACACTGACTTTTTTTTTAAATCTCCAAACAAGGATTTTCACAGAAATGGGCACCACTCTTTTCCCCTAGAAACAACTGCAACTCATCGCTAACATAATCAGCGTAAAATTCTAGGATGCTACGATTAGAAAAATGGGGGTGGGGGTGGGATGACAGGACCAACCAGATAAACATCAAACTTCTGGAGGCCGCCTGTTGACCCAGTGTCAGTGGGTTGTACACTGCACTTCCATGCTGGTGACTGTGGTTCGGGTTCTGGACTGGACGACTCAGGTGGCTGTAGTGGTGGTGCTGCCACGCAGTGATGCTCTCAGTCAGGGTGGAACTGATGCAGAGTTCTGCTGCCTCTGAAGCCTTGTGGTGGGCCAAGGAGCTTACCTCCCCCAAACAATGGCACTGGGAGTGTGCGAGACCTGTAGGGGTAGGGAAAAGTGTTGTAGGAGGGCTCATGGGAAGAATACACAGGTGGCAAACAGTGGCTGTCTGTATGACGGTGAGGGCCCAACTCAGGCTCAGCACTGGTCACCACATTCCTGCACTCTTTTACATATACATACATATCTATACATACATATATATACATACACACACACACACACACACACATTTATACAACACGTGTCTTGGGATAAATGACAGGATAAAAAGTAATATCTCAGCCAGGTCATGGAGATATCAGTGATATCTTCACATGTGAAGATATCACTGATATCTCCACACTCCTATACGTCATACCGAAACTACTGTGCTATGTGGCACTTTCACTTTCTTGTAACTCATCGCTGTCTACCTACATTTACAATAACATGCTCTGCATAAAAAGAAACAAAACTGCCATTTCAATCTTAACTCTCCACATTTTCATGAAACAAAATCTATCTCTTAATCCTGCCATTATGCCAGAAAAAATAATATTTTTAAAGAGCCCAGCTGATATCTTTCTGAGTACTACAGTTCTTAACGTATCAGAAGCCGAAGTGCCAGCTCACAGGAGTGCCTGTTAAGCCTATTTTCATGAATATTCTGAGTCTTCAATGGCCAGAGGGCTCCAAAGAAATATACACAGTTTAGTGCATTTGTTGAGGGGACACAGCCTGCACACAGATTGCAGCAACTGATTCGGGTAGCTTTTGAACAGAAAAAGAAAGTGCGAGCCTCTGTTGCTAAGCAACAGAGGCTCGCACTTCCCTCTACTGTTCTAAAGCCACGAATTCAGTTACTGCAGTCTGTGTGCAGTCAGTTTTTTCAACAAATTACACTAAGCTGTGTATGAAGCACAGCGTTTTCTGTCATTTTGAACCAGGATAACGCCGCAGAAAATGACTATAAATATAACAGGCATCACTGTGAATAGCGTCACACAAGTACGCTTAAAGGGACTGTGAAAGTGCTCAGAGTGGCAGGATCAACCAGATAAGCTTTTTAAAATATTATTTTTTTTACAAAATAATAGCAGGATCAACCAGATATTTTCAATAATTTTAAAATGACAGGATCAACCAGATATTTCAAAATAGTATATAATCTGTTGTATAAAATCTGTTATGTTTTGGGGGGCCTGGAGAACTCTGTTGGGGGCATGGCATAAAAACAAACAAACAGATAACTCTTTTAAAAAAATAACCATAAAAACTAGGATACACCACATATTTTTTCAACAACAAATTACATCTGTTCTTTTCACAGCTTTTCTGTAAGGGGGGTTGTATTGCTAGGGCCATCACCTTTATGTCGCCCATTGCACTGAGAGGAGCATGTTGTCGGTTGTGTTGGGGGACAAAACATGTGTTGTACAAACAGAATATGACATGGCCTGACTGAAGATATCATATTTATCTCCACTCGAGGCCAGTGACATCAAGATATCTCACGAGTGGCATGTCACTGGCCTCTCGTGAAGATAAATATGATATCTTCAGTCAGGCCAAGTCATATCCCATATATATATATAATATATAGATATATATATATATAGATATATATATATATATATACACACACACACACACACACACACACACATACACACACAAAGGCTGGGATGCTTGCATTCCTCTCTGGCCCAGCCATAGGGGGTAATCCATGGGAGAAACTGCAGCAGGGCTGTCTGCCTCATAGCATGGAAATGAATAATCTTTGACCTGGGGGGAAAATCTATTGGGGGCCGGGGGAACACTGCATCAAACTTCCCTAAAGTGCTTTAATTGAAACAATTTTTGCCAACAAAAACAAAAGTGTAAATCTGGGACAGTTCCACACTTAGGAGAGGGGCTGTTCCTTTCTGGCCATTAGGGCGCCGGCATTGAAGTGCCGGGTCGTTACGGCACCAAATGGCAGATTTGCTGCCTCCTCTCCAAGGTCTGCCCCTCATGGAGTTAATATCCTTAGAAGGGGGGTATGGAGGGCATAGCCCCCTGAAAAAAAAAGAGAATGGCGACTTTCCCACATGGCACCGTAATGACCGGGCACAAATGCTGCCGCCGGCACTCTGAAGTGGTGGAACTGGGGCTTTTACTCATGAACGTTTCACTTTAAATGGATAAGGCACATTCTCAGGTACAATGTGTTTTTTAAATAAATGTAAAAAATGCAACAACTAAATAAATAATGGTCATGTAGTTAAAGACAGATAAGAGGGATGCAAAGTTAGTTTTCTTCATTGCATTTCAGTAAAAAACAAAAACAACAACAACATTACCTCCCCGGTAACTGGCCTTCACAGGAGCAGAACCACTTCCACTTCTAATGTTAAAGAATTGCTCGCCCACTTGCTTTAGCTCAGAATGATTTACACCTGAAGCAGTCAGGAAAAAATTCAGTTTTACTGCACAGTTTCTACAGTTTAAGTTCTATAATGAGAAAATCCATAGTAAGCTCAAATGCAAGCCTTATGTTATCACATTTAATAAGTAACGACATGGACAACTACCACGGATTAGGGTCAGCAGTTTAAACTCCTTGGTTTCCACCTCAGCAGCTAATTCAAATGGAGTTTCATTTTACAATTAAGCAGTAAGGTACACGATGAGAGGGAACAAAACAATTACCAGCACACATCGGAGGACTATACCTATAATATATTTTAAACGTGTATTACAATTGGTCATTACCTCCTGACAACACACAAGGAAGTGCGAAACCGGTAGAGGTGCCATACGACTGCTGTTGCGCTCATGGCGGCCTATTTTAAATAATAAAGTACTGCCGTTTACTCCTCCGAGGTGTGCTGGTAATTGTTTTGTTCTCTATTGCTGTTTTTTTTTACCATGCACCCTCTATCGCGGGTAACGAGCTGTTTTGCTTTTTCACAGGGTGAGAGGGAATACTCATCTTGTGTGCTGGCACCCCTGCATCAGGCAAAATCAGGGGGTACATGACCAATGTACATGCCATGTGATATTCTCATCATGGGTTTAAGCCAATTAGAAAGCTGGATTTCTCACGCCAATGTCAATTTTTTTTTTTTTTTTAAACTCAGTCCTGGGGTGACAGCCAGTATTCTACCAGAGCAGACTGTGGACCCGAAGAGAACCCTTCAGTTGTCACCTCTGGTTCACTTGCTCCTGAGGCACTCTTCCCCCACAGCCAAGATCCAGTGGGTACAGGAGAAGAGGGTACCGCTTCAGCTGGAAACTGAGCCAGTGAGCATGGGGACTGTGCAGCGTCATCCTGCTTAGCTATACCTGGGAGACCTTTACCTCCCATGTTATATCACCCGCACACATCCCAGTATGAAGACTATGACACATGGTCAGACAGCAACCATGTCACATGTGCAGTCACGATGTCTACGCTTTCATTTGACCACAGGAGGCACATCAGCACGTCCCTCCCAGTGACAGAGCCAGGTTTGGGAGCATTTGGGAGCCGGGGGGGCCATTCAGTCAATCATGGGCTCCACAACGGCCACTGCACTGTGAATAAAGATGGTGGTGGGGCACTGCTACTCACACTGGGGCAGCCAGGAGGGGCGACTGCCCCCCCCCCAGATCCACCTCGGTCTCCCTCCCCCAGAGACTGTATGCTCTGCCTCTACAGTGCACCCTGGATTCTTCCAGCACAGGGCGGAGGTGCCGGGTCACAATGCAAACCCAGGTCTCCCTCATGTACGCAAAATGTACCTCACTGGCACCACTAAACTGGGCTGCTATCTTCTCTGCCTGTCGTTGCAGTGGTAGTGCTTCTGTTCTCAACAATAGTGACCCAGGTTTTGGAGCAAGCTTGCGATATTAGGGGCTGGCAGGGGGGAGGAAGATGAAGCATCTCTTGGAAAGCTCTCCTTCTCCAGGAAGAGGGAACTGTGTGTCCCATAGCATGCCTGCTGCCTAGTGGAAGCACAGCCGGTACAACTAGACAGGCGATGGAAGCTGCTGGACGTGAGCATGACTGCCTATTTGTATCAATGCATGCCAGCACCTGTAAGGAGAGAAAAATCAGGTGGAAAACCCAATAGTGACAGCAGGACAGTCTGCTTCCCCACAAGCCCCGCACTCTGCCCTCTACCATGGGATCCTGCGCTGGAGGGGCTTGGCCAATCAATTGCCTGGCTGTGGAGATTGGCAGTGTCACGCAAGACAGGTGGAGGGATCAGTCTCAGGAAAGGCGGGTGGGGGGTGGGAATGGTCCCGAGTTTGCAGGAAAAGTGCTCAGGAGATGGAAAAATGCTCAGGAGATCAAACAGAACATTTAAATGAAATAGATACATTTATATTTCAGCCTCCTACCATAAACTGACCAGACACTCCTCTGGCTGACTTAAGACACTCTCGTCGCAGGTTACCATTCCATCATTGATGGACCTCTGCAGGTCCCTCACCAGTCCCCCACTTCTTAGTTGAACCTGGGATAGGATTCCTTGCCTCAATTTTTTTTCTTTCCACTTTCACTGCCTCCCTCCCTTCCTGTTACCCACGTGAAGCCCAATCCTCTGCGCACTTTATGCCCACCCAAACACAGGCACTGGCAAACATGCTCCTTTGGAACATCAGAGCACAGAGGAGCAGCAAAGATTCCAACTTGCCCCACATGCGGGAGAAGTGCATCTTATGGGATGCTTGATCCTACTCATGCATTGTTCTGCACTCGAGGCATTAAATCAGAACGCCATCACGGGGCTACAGGACTGGCCCCAATGTATGAAAGGACTTCATGCTATCCCATAAAATCTGTGATGAAAACAGGCATGGGATAGCAACAAATTATCAAGTGAATAGAGTACTTTTTAATTATATTGCAACCTGTGATTGGGTTATCACAATATAATCTAATCCCACCACTGGAGTACTTTAATAAGATTATTAAATGAAAAAGCTGTTTTTTATAAATATTTTTATAGTTAATATTGTTATGGTTCTATCGTACAAAAGGGCTTCCATTACTTAATCTAACCTTTTAGAAGGCAGTCAATCATAATGCTCTATTTTCAACCATTCTGCTTAAGGAATTCCATTAAAAGTTTCATTTTATTTTTATACTTGTGGGCGAGATGAGTAATTCTGCCTGTTTTCACAAGTGACAATTCTTAACAAAATACATCAAATACAAATTCATACAAACAATTAATAACAGACATGTTCAGGACATTACAAATAAATGCATAATTTACAAAAATATACAAGTGCGTTCATTTTTGTCATCTAACCATCATCTAAAATAAACCCCTCTCTAGATTATAGGAGCCCTAGGGTCATTAAAGAGCAAGTACATACTGTCAGACACCCAGCTCCCCCCAAACATATATAATAGCAGATCTGCTCTACTGTCGAGGGGCATTAAAAATGTTATGCGCTTCCCTCAGGTTAAACAGTTATAGCACCCCAAATCTGCACCCTCATAAAAACAAAGCCTTGTCTGACACGCCTCCTTTTGTGATGTCAGAAAATGAATACTGAGGGTGCATGTCAGTAACCTGTATGCATGTGATATGTCTATTGCGTTTAGTACTATTTAGAGGTGCCATGTAGAAAAATCAAAGCAGCCACTGGAGTTACAGTCCCAGTTTACTGGAGTGGTCACTTTCATTGTTCCAAGTGGCAACTCTAAATAGTACTACACGTCATTGACAAATGGCACCAATATAGAGCTATGGAGCACACACAAGCAGCCTTCATTTGCTGACATCACAAAAGGGGGGGGCGTGTCAGACATGGCTGTTTTAAGGGGTGCAAATTCGGGGTGCTATAACTTTTTACCCATAGGGAAGTGCATATAAGTTTTCATACCCCTCAACAGTGGAGCAGGTCCGCTATTATATATGTTTGAGGGGGGCTGGTGCCTGACAGTAGGTACATGCTCTTTAAACTCTGTAGTATGTATAATGTTGCTTCCAGTAAGGTTAACACGAGCACACACTTCTCGTAACAGAGTTGATGCAAAACATACAGAAGTAAATACCCTTACCTAGGCCTACCAGAGCCATCCTGGCACTTCTGAAATTATTTTGCACAAAATCATGCAGCTGTAAAAGAAAAAAAACAAACAAAAAAAAAACCAGTAATATATTTACACTTTATTTTATCAGTTTAAGACTGAACTGTACCCTTTCAAAGTGTATTCACCCTCCCACCTCAGCCAGTATCTTTACCTTTTATGTTGAGATTCTCACCTCTTCTGACGTAATCTGACCAATCCTATAATCAGGACAGTACAAGGAATGAGAAAGGGTGTTGCGGTAAGCAGCTGCATGTAGATTTTCAAGAACACCTGCAGAATCAACATAGAACGAAGTCAACTAGACTGGTCACAACAACCACACATTAACATTATTGAAACAGTATTGTCTGTGAAGGAATGTGAATGATTCCCCAGAAAGGATTCATGATACACAAGTCACCCCTCCCCCTTACAAAAGGGATTCAGGATACACAAGTACTCCCACTTTAATGGTATTCAGGATACACAAAAAGATCACCTGCCCTCAATTCAGGATAAATCCAATACACTCCCACTCCAACATAGTCATGTAGCCTCACCAGGAGTCGGAATATACATACTCCCCCAAACCACGAAAGAGAGCCAGGATACATACACCCCCACTGAATGGGATTCAAAATATACTGCCACATGATGACTTAACCGGCAGCACCAACTCCACAGGGGACAAAGCAGGCCAGAATTTCAAAGCCCACTGCCCACCTTGCATCTGGGGCCATTTCTGAAGGAACCATTTTGGCCCCCAATGCACTTGTAGGTAATAAGAGATTGGCAGGTGGTGGTACTGCAGAGGAGCTCACTGCCCTGGACAGCACCCCAAACCTCCTCCTTGGCCTATCCCCCGATGACCAAGTCGAGTTCCTGAACCCAGTTTGCTGGCGCCTCAGGTGGTAACACTACCCCTGCACTGCCAAGCTAGCTACATACTATGCCATCTGACTGGCAGCCGGTGCACAACCCAAAGTCAAATGGTCGAGCGTCTCTACTGCAGCAGCACCCACCCTGTGAAATTCTGGACACGCTGCAGACAAACAATTTTTAACTTACCAATCTGGGGATTTTGAAATGCAACTGCTTTATCAAATCTCAACCTTGGAAAAAGGTCAGATACTTCCCATGTCCGGAATTCAGGTGCTGTAGTAACATTGATCAAGTACTCCATTACAGTATCACTGCAAAGTTGAACATCTTTAATTAAAATACGTTAACCATATAATGAAAGCCCAAGGACAAAAATCAGTTTGCAGTATGTATGTGCATTTTCAAATCTTTTAAATATGAAAGGTCAAAAATAATACTGAGGGATATGTGCAGCTAAATGAATATGAAATATACAGCACTAAAGTAATCCACTCCTGCACGTTCTTTCTGCTAAAAAGCATAAACATGGAGCTCCCTTACTTTAATGGGCATTCCATCATGATGTATAAAATGTTTTCTATTAGCCCACAATTTGCTCCTAAGGGGATGTCAGCATAATCCCATTCCACTTCCTGACTCTGTGATCCGCCCCGCGCTCAGACGCTTTGTGATGTCTCAATAGGAAGTGCGTGGGGGCATGCTTCATTCACTTGAATGGTGCATCTTTTTAAAAGCTGATTTCCCAATTTCAGATTGGGTTTTGGTTCTGACCCATGTCACGGTTCAACTAACAAGATCCTTGTTAGTTGAACCCTGGCATAAACCTGTATCAAAACCAATATGAAACTGGGAAATCAGCTTTGAAAAAACACTCCAAGTGAATGGAGTATGCCCCCACGCTCTCCCTACGGAGATGTCACAGACGTCAGAGTGCGGAGGTGGATCAGAGTCAGGAAGTGACAAGGGATCATACTGACATTCCCTTGGGGGAAAATTACGATCCCTTCCCCTCCTTTGGGGGCTAACAGAAAATTTTTATAAACATTATGGTGGAGCTCCCATTGAGGTAAGGGAGCGTCATGTTTCCACTTTGTAGCACCAAGAAAGATGTTCTTTAAAGAGCGTCCGATGCCTCCAGGAGGAGTAGTAGTAAAAACGTTTATTCATTTAGCATGAATCAGAATCTCTACTGAGACAAGCTCGTTTTCAGTGAGGTCTGTAGTACCAAACTAGTTACAACACATAAGTAAATATACATATAGACAGACAATACAAGATAAATAGCATTAAACATACGATACATCCACAATATCGAAACATTACACATTAGTGCAATAAGAATGCTAGTACCCCTACTTATTATTTCAGAAATCATTCGTATTAGTCTTCTTGACTATCCCATTCTTAAACCAGTTTTTGAGCTCCCCTACATTTTCTTACCATCATGAGTCCTCCAAGAGGCAAGGTATTCCACAAGAGACGTCCTGGAAAACTTCTCTGCAGTTCTTCTATCCATTATTTATTACTGAGGTCATATGCATGAAAACAGGATCTGTGTTCCTTGGGAATTCATCAGTTCCTATTGCTTATTCCCTACCTAATGGCATCATTTTCTGGCTTGTGACATCACAGTTACTCCACTGCCAACAGACTGATGTCACAAAATAGGATTATGACCTCAAAAGTTGCGAATAAGCTGTAGGGGCAAACAAACTCTAAAGGACAAAGATCCTGTTTTTGTGCAAGGTTCCACAGTAATAAATAAGTGGTAGGAGAAATCAGGTTTTCAGTAGTCTTCTCAGCTGTTTTTGTACAACTACTGTCCCATAAGGTCAGGAAGTAGTGTCTGCTGCATGCTAGTTCTTTTTAGTCACAAGTAAAGTGGACGGGCAAATACTTGAGAATGTCACCTCATTCCGACACTCAGGGGTTTGGCTCAACCGGCATCTATCCTTTGCTGACCACATCGATGCTATCGTAAAAAAACTGCACCCCAAGCTAGGTGCCCTGTACACAAACTGTAGTAGCCTCCCTCTAACAGTGCACCATGAACTAGTCCAGACGATGATACTTCCCTCCTTCGACTACTGCAACATAGAAACATAGACTTTGACGGCAGCCCCAAAGTCCACCTTAACGAAACTAGACACTCTTTTTCATGCCTTCTGCCGCTTTGCTCTTGATGCCCCTCCCCTCACCCATCACTGTGATCTCTACCGATCCCTGGCATTTCCATCCCTCGAAAACAGACGCATTATGCACTGCGCTAAATTTGTCTCTAAGTTCTGGCTAGGTGTCCTCCTATCTTACCTTTCCACCATGCCCTCGTCTGCCCCCCCCCCATGCCCTTAGATCCCTCAGCGGAGGATCACTGTTTGCCAAGCAGCCTTCTCTCACCGCTTCCCTAATCTCTGGAATGAGCTGCCTCTGCAAATTCGCCACTCTTCCTCTGCCAAATCTCTCTCCACTGCACCTGACAAATTACTTCATGGTAAATTGCTCCTGCACCTGACTGTCAGGCACCCACTCCACCCTCCTTGCCTGATCAGCGGCACATAGCAAATGCTATGAAGCTGGCCTATTTGGCCCAACTGATGCACTTTTTGAACCTATGCACTTAATGTTATTGCTAGCTGCTTCTTGTGAGTCTACGTCTGCAATTGTTCAACCTGTGAAATCTCTACTACACTATATTCATGTATGTGTATTAGGTGTATTATGTACCTATCTGTAACCTGGTTATTCCATGATCTCATCTGTAACTCACACAAAGTGAAAACAAAGTGTATTTTACGGTTAAATGTTCCTCAATTGATAACCTGCGTGTTATCCATCCCGTTCCCCCTCCCCCCAGGTCACATCAGGAGACGAGCAGCTTGTTGCTCAGTGTGCCTTTCCTGGTGAAACAATTTCAATAAATAAATATATTAAACAATGGGTGTTCAGAAACAGAGAATACTAATGGAAACCTGCAGCAAGCCATATGAAAAGGAGAACTATCACTTCAAATGTGAAAAAAGTGTTAATGCAGACTCAAAAATGGGGGAGTGGGTATCATACAAAACTTAAAATAAGATTAAAAGAAGTATAGGTCTCTTTTCCACTGCTAACATGCACTGCTGTTTTAAAATACCAAAAGTCCAAATACAATTTTTTTTGTAGTTTTTCCTCCTTCCTGTGTTGACCGACCCCCTTCCACCAGGACTTGCCTCAATAGCACGAGGCACCCAGCTGGCCGGGTGCAGAGCCTGTGAAGAACCGGTGTCATCCTGCCAGCCGACACCATTTTCTGACCCCCCCCCCCGTGAGCGTGTGGAGGAACATGCACGCCATGTACTCACGTTCCTGTGTCTCCCTGACTGAGCAGGATGACAACCTTCCCTCCCCAGGAGAGGAGAGCAGCCTGGAAGCTCGATCCTCTCCCTCCCCTGCTGACCCTTGGCAACCTGAGGTTGCTCCCACCCCCAAGTCATCGGCATGGCGCAAGGTGTGTCATCCAGCGCCTCAACCCTCAGCACCATCAAGCTGGCTCGAATAAATATTTGAAAAGCATTTGGTCAGATGGCAAGTTATCCACATAAATGTAGCCCAAAGAGGCCACCAGACGGCCAGTGGGAAAAGCACTAGTGGTCATGGTTTGGAAGCAGATCTGGGATGCTCAAATTGGGCAAACAGTGCTGGGTTGCTGTGGTCTGCCACAACAGCAACCCCTGTGGTGGGCTGTGGAGCTCGTTCCTCCACAGGTGGATGCAGTGCCGTGCAAGGCAGACAAGCATGGCACCAGCAGGATGGCAGGACAGAATCGCTAAAAACTCTGCAGCCTTCCGAGTTTGTGCCAGTACTCCCAGGACCCCATACACCTGCCTGATCCCCAAGACCTGGGTGCCAGTGGAAGTGAGGTAACTGGGCTGGGAGGTCGCCAACACAGATTAGTGCAGCTGCTTGCATGGATCAATAACATCAATAGGGAAAAAAAGTAGCACAAAGCATCCGCTTATTTACACAAGCAGAGTTCTCCACATCAGCCAAATAAACAGAAGTAGTGCCTTAGCTAAGATTTGAACCCAGGCCACAAGGAATACAATTCCACTGAGCTGTCAGCTACAGTGGCGTGAAAAAGTATTTGCCCCCTTCCTTATTTTCTCTATTATTGCATATTTGTCACACTGGATGTTTTCAGGTCTTTAGACAAAATATAATATTAGATAAAGGGAACCTGAGTGAACAAATAACACTTTTTTTTTTTTTTTTTTACTTATTTCATTTATTTAATGAAAAAAGTTAACCAACACCAACTGGCACTGTGTGAAAAAGTAATTGCCCCCTAGTTAAATCAACCCAATTAAAGGGATAATTAGAGTCAGCTGATTGAACACAGCCAGGCTTGATTACAGCCAGCCCTGCTCAATATAAACCTCACTTATTTTGACCCTTACCATCAGAGTCACGTTGCCAGCACAAAGATTCAACAAGCACATTATGCCATGATCAAAGAAGTTCCTGAAAAGATCAGAAAAAAATTGTTGCCCTCTATCAGTCTGGAAAGGATTATAAAGCTATTTCTGAGGCTCTGGGACTCCATCGAACCACAGTGAGAGCCATAATCTCAAATGGAGAACACTTGGAACAGTAATGAATCTTCCCAGGAGTGGGCGGCCTGCCAAAATTACTCCAAGGGCGCAGCGTAAAATCATCCAGGAAGTCTCAAAGGATCCTAAAACAACATCCAAAGAACTGCAGGCTTCTCTTGCCTCAGCTAAGGTCAGTGTTCATGACTCCACAATCAGAAAGAGACTGGGCAAAAATGGGCTTCATGTGAGAGTAGCAGGCGGAAACCACTGCTAACCAAGAAGAACATAAACGCTCGTCTCTCATTTGCCAAGAAGCACCTGGATGATCCACAAGCCTTTTGGGAAAATGTCCTATGGACAGATGAGTCCAAAGTGGAACTTTTTGGACGACATGGATCCCATAATGTCTCGCGTAAAGCAAACACAGCATTCCACAGTAAGAACACCATACCAACAGTCAAACATGGTGGTGGTAGTGTGATGGTGTGGGGATGCTTTTGCTGCCTAAGGACCTGGATGACTTGCCATAATTAAAGGAACCATGAATTCTGCTCTGTACCAGAAAATTCTTAAGGAGAATGTCTGGTCATCCTTCCATCAGCTGAAGCTGAAGCGTAGTTGGGTCATGCAGCAAGACAATGATCCAAAACACAAAAGCAAGTCCACATCAGAATGGCTAAAAAGAAGTAAAATTAAAGTTTTGGAGTGGCCTAGTCAAAGTCCAGACTTAAACCCAATAGAGATGCTGTGGCAGGACTTGAAACGAGCAGTTCATGCTCGAAAACCTACCAAATGTTACTGAATTAAAGCAGTTCTGCGAGGAAGAGTGGGTTAAAATTCCTCCACAGCGATGTGAAAGATTGATATTGAATTATAGGAAGTGTTTGGTTGCAGTCATTGCAACTAAATGTGGCATAACCAGTTATTAAGTGTAAGGGGGCAATTACTTTTTCACACAGTGCCAGTGGGTGTTGGTTAACTTTTTTTCATTAAATAAGTGAAATTGAAAAAAAAAGCAAGTGTTATTTGTTCACTCAGGTTCCCTTTATCTAATATCACATTTTCTCTAAAGACCTGAAAACATCCAGTGTGACAAATATGCAATAATAGAGAAAATCAGGAAGGGGGCAAATACTTTTTCACGCCACTGTACATCACCAAGGCATCTAGAAACCAGGGACTCCCAGAAGCAGCTTACTCTTTCTCTAATGCACAACCTTATCTGTGCAGCACCAGGTTGTGCATTAGTGAAATGTAAGGTGCTTCTGGGAGTCCCTGGTTTCCAACTGGCCTTGTGGTGCAGCTGGTAGCACACTGGAATGGTATTATGGGCAGTCTGGGTTCAAAATCAGAGCTAAGGCACTTACTTATCTCTTCAGTTTTATTTTTGTTTTCCACAGCAGCAAAATGCAACTTCCTGCTTCTGGTTAGATCATGTGTAGCAGTTCTTGAATACTGTATAAAGCCTTTTTAAATTTTATTTACACCCTGAACAATCCATCTGACATGCAAAATACCATTCTATTTATTTATTTATTAATGTTTAGGAATTACAACCCTTTGAGTCAGGTGCTCTTTTGCATTAACAGTTGGGGTGTGGCTTCTACACAGTTAAACAGCTGAGAGCATCTTATGAACATGAACGGCAAGTGACTCGCTGAAGGTTACACTGTCTGCTGTTGGCTGTTGATCATTTTACCAGACTTTAGCTACCAATTTACACAGTTTCCCCTGTCAGCTTGAGTTCAGTATAAACTGAACACATAGCCAAAATAGACTTCCAGATATAAAATGTAGCTGCTAGTAGGAAACGTAGAAAAGTTGAACTCATGGAAAGAAAATATAAAACTTTGGGTTGACAAGAAGTGGTTTCTTTCTGGACCCCCTGTTCTTGTGGTCAGTTTCCAGTAATATTCACGGGACCTCACTACGGCGTTAGTGAAAGCTATGGAAACAAAATGACATAAAACTCTAAGCTGAACAGAGGTAATTGCTCATTAAGATTTTTAAACTTAAGTTGGGTACTCACTCATAATTCCGCATGCATCCCACTGTGTAGACCATATTCTCCCTGGTAGCGGTCACACTAATAAAAACATAATGCAGATACTGAAATTTATTAAGAGATTTGTCTCTTTTCTCCCAAAGATATGTATTCATGCATAAACAACATGGCTAAATGAAAGTACAAATACTTCATCAGCTGAAGCAATCTACATAATCTCACAGAACTAGTTTACAAATGTATTAGGTGACCACAACTGATGTTATCAAACAAAATCATTAACAAGCTAGTAATCCATGGCACCAGAGGTAGGGGTGCTCTAAAGTGACAAAGTAGACCTGCACCTAGATCCTGGGACGCTGCCTTCCTCCTCTGGGAAGTGAGGGCTGCAGTGCTTTACTGCTCAACTGACCACTGGTAGTTACAGCAGGGATGGGTTGGCACTTCTGCAAAGATTGAGTAGATGCTGACAAGGTCTACAGTTCTGTTGTGACATGATGGACCTCATATCTAGGGAGGGAAGAAAATCCAGACTAGGGCACTCCTTGGACAGAGATGGGCACTGCCCCCTCCCCTCAGTCAAGCCCAACTCCTGCTGGTCTTGACCCAGCTCAGTACTGGCTTTGGTCTCTCCCGCCCCCAACAAACTTCATCATCCTACTTGGGTCCCGCTGTGAAGTTACATAGGAAAGGAGGTCAGGCAACAGATCAGTAAGGCAACTAATGGCTTCTCCGATGAGAGTGGGACTATGGTAGCTAGGAGGAGCAGCCAAAAAATAGGTGGCTCGAGCAGGTAGGAGACACAAAACAAGTGGAAAAAATGGTATAAAAAAAATCATAGCAAAAGTCTAATAAGCTTTAAGCAGTAATGTAACAGGCAGTAATATTTATTTGACACACTTCTTACAACTCAGAGTGGTTTACATCAGATAATGACCAACTACATAGGACACATAGAATCAAATACAATAAATAAAACACAGCAGCAAAGCAAAAGCCTACTCTTGGATGAAAAAATGAATGCAGTGGTTGATGTAGAATTGCTAACCTTAGGCTGCCACCAACAGCTTCAACGCCACGTGTTATCTTAAAGGACGATGCTCCTTTTGTTGTCTGCAAAATAAGTTGACATATTTACAAACTTAAGCATGACTTTTTTTTTTTTTTAAGTTTGCCAACTTGGTAAACTTAAAGCTAGTTTCTTGATACTGTGCAGGAAGAAAAAAAAATTATTTACCCTAGTAATGTTGTTTCTTCTCAGGGATCCATCAGTTAGCATTACAAATAGCATCAGTCTACAGGAGTGTGCTGCCCCAGAGATAGAACATCATGCACATTACAGAATTTAGAATAAAAGCTCAAACTCTGCAATGTGGTCACACATCTCCAACCCCATCCCCCCTACGTTACATTTGTTTCTACAGCCAGGGGAGCAGTGACCATTAAACTATCTAAATGGCTACTAACCATTTTCTAAAGTTTTCTAAAATTTGAAAAACCCTAATAAATTGTAGCAAACAAACACTTAGGATTGAAATGACTACAATTTTAAAACTGAGGGGCTTGCTGAGGGTCTCCACCATTTATTTAATAAATGAGGAGTAAGGCGTGTACTCTACTGTAGTCCTGGCAGGGTAACCAAACTCCTGATCAGGGAACCATCAAGTTATTTTTTTTGCAACAAAGCTTTTTACCTTCAGGTTGCAGGTGGGCTCTTTAGCCCCATATTCCACTGCTCTCTGCTGTCTGCCACCACCCGCAGGACCAGTCAACTACAGAATCCCCCACAGACTGCCCACTTCCCTCTTGGCAGGGCCGAGAGGGCCGACCTCCACGCCCTGGAGAGAAATAAGCAGATGGTGCCCAAGGGCCCAAGTGGTGGAGCAGGCAGAAGTGGCGAGCTAGGCTTCATATGTCTGCTCACACTTTTCCAGTTTTCTAGCCCTTCCTCGTAACTAGGGTATGCACGTTGGCGCATGCATGTGGAAGCATGTGCACACTGCAGAGTCTCGCAGCTCCCTTCATACCACAGTGCTCCCATCCCATCCTATCACCAGGCCTCCACCTGGAGGTAGCCATGCAGTGGAGCCAGCAGTCCCGCCTCTCTGGAAGAGAAGTGCAGTCCAACAGACACTCAATCCTCTCCCTCCCCCACCGACCCGAAACCGGCCTCGATCTCAAGTCATCGGTGTGGTGAGCAGTAGCGCTACTGCCACACCATTGAACTGGCAACCATTAGGTTCTATGGGTTCACCTTCCTCCTCCTCTTCATAATACATATCCCCCTCCTCATCGGGCAAGTACTGTGAAACTGGAGCTTGGGAAGGGGGCAGATGCATTAAAAATAAATTTCCCATGACCTGGAAAAACTGCCATACCTTAGTCATGTCCTCTGTTAAGGACATCCAATTCTGCTCCACTGCCTTCTCCTTCTCCCTAACAGAAGGAGTGGCAGGGATATGTCTTTGCTTTTTTCTTAGTGGGCTCTTGTTCCAGCACCTGTTCTGAGGCATTTTTGCTGTCACAGAAACTAGGATTTCCTGTTTCATACACCCTGATACTGTGTATGCCTTTCCGATGACCAAGCAGCATTATCTTCTTTTTTCTGTCCCCTCTGAATGGGACTGCTGCTTATCAACAAAGCCCTCTTACCCAAGCCTTCCACCATCATTCGGAGCTCCCTCTGATTCATTACTTTGCTTTGGTGATATAGGGGCAGACTGAGAAGCCATAAATTCTTCTCTTTTCAAAGCCCTTTTCTTTTGTGTTTTAGGGCAAAACTTCTTGCAAATGTCAAACTTGATAAAATCGTGATCTAGACCTAAGCACTTCAAAAAAAAATGCTTGTGGCAGTCTGCCTTTGCCAGTAGCTGAACAATTGTTTAAAACCTGTGGGTCCTGCCCTCTTTAGGTCTCTCAGTCATGCTAAACACAAACAGGACCTATTCAAATAAGGATTCTTTCCCAGTCACAAAAATACTAAAAGAATACTATTTATAAACTATAAATATACAAGACCACTTTTAAAATTAGTAAAAATGTAAGTGATTTAATATCTTTACACAAAATGCAGTCAAGTTCCCCAAGGCAGGAACTGCATTACACAGCAGCCTTCTTCCATTCCTAGCAACCAATCCGGAACCGGGAAAGCCACAAAAAATATTAAAATATTTCAACACCCTAAATAATGCAGAGTATTCAAAACTGAACTAAATAAGATGAATACAACAAATGACAAAATATTAACGCTGAAGACCAGAAGGTGAGAGATGACTCTGGGGTGACTGCTCTTCAAGCAGAGATACAAATCCGAGGTTAGAACATCAGGGTAAGCAGGCGCTGTAGTGCCAAGCAGCAGCACGCTGCCACCTGAGTTCAAGCCCAGAGCCCAGGAAATCAGGAGAGGAGGCCAGCTGGGAGAGTGATAGGTCATCTGCTTGGATGCTCTGGTCCCGGGGGAGGGCTCGGAGAGCGACACCTGGTGATGTGATCTAGACCGATGGCACATTTATAAAGTAGAAAAAGAAATGGGCAGACTGGATGGGCCTTGAGGTCCTTATCTGCCGTCAACCTCTATGTTTCTATGTTTATGTTTCTATGTTTGGAGCCTTGCAAACATGAGTGACTACACACTGACTGGCTCTGCCTCTAGGGTACCACAGTGATGCACATCATTGGGGTGTGGGGAGGGGCTCAGAAAAAAAATTAAACTTGCACCCGCCTCTGCCCACCAGATGATGGCTGCTTAGTGCCCCCATGCCACCGTCCCCCTAGCGCACAGCTCCTGACCCCCAGCACCGACTACATCAGAGGACCCCTCCCGGAATGCTGCTCCCCTCCTCTCCCACAGGGAGGGGGCTTGTGGCAGGGATCAGCCAGACCCTCCGAGGATGCAGGGACGGCCTGGGGAGCCCGAGGCAGAAAGTGGCAGTGAGGGATGAGACTGGTGGGCACATAGGGATATTGAGCAGCCAGAAAGAATGGGACGTCAGGGGGTGCAGGAGAAGATGCAAATAAAAAAAAAAAAAAGTCACAGCAGGGGGACATGACCACTGTACAAGGTTTGAACCTGTATTCTAAATTCCGAAGTCTGCGTAAAGTTCTATCACTGGGGCAGCACACTCTTGCAGACTGGTGCTATTTGTAAGGCATCTACTGGTGGATTCTTGCTGTTTGAAAAGGGTCAGTAAAGCATATAATTAGATTTGGATCAATGCTACTTCTATAATGTGCCTGTCACTCACCAGCACAATTTTCAGGCAGGGTATACTGTCTTCTTGAAATTATCACAGCCACCTGCTATAAGCTCCACTTTAGGAGCAATGTTTGCCCAACACTGGGAAACCTGTGGAACTTTAATGCTGAGAGGCTGACGTTGGTCGTCTTCTTCTACGGCATGTTTATGGGAAAACTGTTTTTTCTTCACCAACAGTGGCATTTAAATGCCTCTGCATTTTTCACAAAGGGAAGGCTTGACCTGGAAAACTGAAACTGCCACAAGATATTTGAAGAAGGAGGAGTTTGACCACATTTCATAGACCAGCAACTAAAGTAAAGCTGTCTGATGTCATTCTCACAGAAATAAGAGTCTGAGGAGAAACACTGCCCCCTAAAATGAAGCTTACTGCAGCTAGAGAAGGCAAATTTCCAACAGAGATCATATACCTGACCTAACACTTGTGCAGGTCACGAGGTGCAGCATTTGCACACTGCACTTCTGTATGTAAACCTTTTAACAAAAGGTATTAATTTTGTTTAGTAGAAAAAACTTCATGTTAGCCTGGGGAAATTTTCACCAGCAGAACAAACCTAAAAGATTCCAACAGCTTCTAGTTTGGGGGGGGGGGCAGCATTTAAAAAAAAATATAATTTACAGTTTATGCTTCTCTCTGCGGCTGCCCCCCATCTGTAGACAACCTCCCAGCCCCAGCCACCCACCATCTCTGGCACTTACCCTCATTCTCCTTGGCCTGCCCTCTGTGAAGGACTCTTCCAGGCATACGGGGTGGGGTTGGGGGGAGAGTGACATACCCTTTGGAGGTGTTGACCTTTCAAGGGCCTCCACAGCCGGAAGACCAGTTGGCGGGGGCACGACTTTAGAGTGCCACATCATCCAGCATCACTACGGGGATTTTTCCTTGTTTGGTTCCCCACTCAGTGGCCACACAAACCTGGCCAGTGTCCCCCTATCCACCATGTCCCCACTGCACTACCACCTGTGGATACCCAGACTGGTGTGCTGCAGAAGCAAGGTGTCCCTCTCCTGTGGGACGCTCTATCCTCTTTTCCCAGCCGGCAAACTATGACTACTGCTCACTCTCAAACTCAAGACTGCTGGTGCCATGAGTAGCAGAGCTACAACTGCAAAATGGTATTAAAAAAAAAAAAAAACCTGTAGAAGTTTTAAACTAAATTAGATATGAACAACTGTAATCTGAAAAAAATGTAAATCTTGTCTGAAGGCCCGACCTGCTTAAATAAGGTACACCACTTAAGAAAGATATCCGAAAATGACATCCATTGCTATTCGTGTAGCAGTAGCAGGAAGTCAGTGTTGGAGCTGCAGTTATTCACGCTTCATTCAAAAAAATAAATAGTCCTGCAATCTTTTGCTTAAAGTAATGCCACAATTCTAACACCAGGACTGCAATGTATAATTTCACACAATTTGCATTTTACAGTAGTCGGCACCTATGTGCTACCAGGAGAATGCTGAGATTTTAAAAGGATGCTCTCCGTACACTGTTGGCCATATGCCCCTTGAGGAACCACCAACAGATCTTCTAAACTGTGGTTGCTCAGGTCATCTGCTGTTTCAACATCTTGGCAAAGTCTCACTTATTTTGACTAAAAGCAATCATTTTCTTTCAAAACAGTTTTTTTTTTATATCGTTTCTTAAGCAATGATTTCTCACTGAGCAGCCAGCATAATTTAAGCTAAGTGCAGTAGGTTCTGCAGTTTATTTCATGGCTACCATAAACTGCTGCTTTAAGTCCTTTAATGGATCCCTACCAGCAGACTCCTGACAAATTACCAGGAACTTTTCAAATTTACTTCTGCAGTGAAGGTGGGTTTTTTCCTCCCCAATTACCGCAGAGCAGAATTCAGCACTACCACAGAACCTGCTTTATATGATGCTACATTTTGAATATTGTCTGAACAGCACACATAATTAGGCTATGTTTCCATCAAAGGGTGAGAAGACATCACAGACCTCAAGAGGGCTCTATGATGTCATCTCACCGTGAGATGGAAACATCAGCCATGCAATGTATGCTGCCCATACAGTATCTTGCATAGTATATGTTTATTAATTCTTCTTCTTTCTAACTTTGTCTTGAACTGCAGCCAAATAAACAGAAACCAGAAAACAGGATAAGATTAAAAAAAAAACATTTAATGTGATTTGTGTAATAGCTACATGAGCTGGCAACATTTCTAGTGGTTAATTTTTGAACAGTTCACTGGGGGGATGTTTTCAGATTTGCGGATATCTTTGTTATGAGGAAATCAGCAGTGTGCATAAGCACAAGACACAAGCTTCTACACTGTGGTACCACACCAGTGACATCACTACTGTGGCACGACAGCATTCTGACATCACTACTGTTGCACAACAGCATCTCAAGAGTGTATGGATTTCCTTACACAACACAGGACCATATACTACAGTAATCGCGTAGTCTACTTTTTTATTTTTTTATACAGACTGCTCCTTGTAGCAGCTTTCTATAGATTTGAATTAATTTAAGAAAACCATTTAGTTTTTTAAATTTAAAACTAGGTATAATAATTACCAGGTTAGATGCGAGACGGAGGAGGTGAGTGACACCCAGATTGTTGGAATTTTCATATCTGCTTCCAGCTTTTATAAACACTCCAATCTTTGAATTTGGAGAATAGTTTTCCAAAGAGGCAATCACGAATCCATTTGGTAATTTTGTGACCTGGGGGAAATGTGAAGATTTGAGAATAAGCTACAGACAAGAGTTGTACATGTACAAAACAGCGACACCCAATAAAGAGAGGCAGACAGGTGAACACACAGAACTACTACTACCACCGCTACTACTTTTTACTTTCCTTGAAACAGCTCCCAACAGGGATTCCGTGCCACTCAAAGACAGTGGCAAGGATGCAATGCCGCTGCCAAGTTGCCCCCCCCCCAACAACTCTGTCCATGCAGCTCAGAATTCTGCCATGAGCAGCATCTCAAAAGGACTTTGTGTGAGCTTCAAGAGGGGAACCACTCTGGACACTTGCTAAGTTGACCGGACCAGCTGAGAGGGTTTAAAACAGGGGTCTAGATGACAACAGAAGGGCTCCTCAACTTAAAAAATGGTATGCTCCAGTGCATTAAAAAAAAAAAGAGGAGGCTAAACACAGTCGCATACTGAGACCTATTCAGCATGTAGAACAAGCTACTAGACCACAAAGTCTTGCGATGCCTACTTGCAAGGCATGATGGAGAAGTGCACAAATGTCCCAATCCTCTCACTCATCTTGGTCCTGCCCTGCTTATTATAAATGTTGTCCACCAGAATAAGCTCCTAGAATTGAAGCATCTTGTATATGAGGGACTCACAAGGTAGCAGTGGCATAGAACATTGACATGCACATGACAGGAATAAACACAAAAGGGGTGCATCACAGATGTATGGAATAAAGCATACTGATAGAATATGAGATAATACAGACAGTATCTACCAGTAGAAAGTACTATGTACAATCAAACAGGACAGTGAACTTGTAGTAGAAAGCACAGAGGTGTATGGAATGCAGAAACAAGGTTCAGAGCATATACAGCAGCATTTATAACAAACAGGTGAATAAATACCACTTTAGGGGGATTAGGAAATGAAATATATTTTTGGCAGTTTTAGGATGAGTGTGGGAAGATCATTTATGCAATAGGGGTGAGCTGATAAACCACTGTATAAATCCATGCATCTTCACAGCACTTAAATAAATCGTCACAGCTATTAAATAAACAAAATCTATTTAACGGGTCACACAAAATGTCACCGTTCGCGTGGTATTGTGCGACTGAGTTCCACTGACCAACACGTATTGCACGACTGCGCAAATCACGATATACTGCGCAAATGGTCAACTTTTGTATGACCCTCCACACAATAGGGGGCCTATTGTATAAATGGAAAATGTGATGGCTCACCGTTGAATACACTATTTATCTAAACTCGTGGAAAGTGACCTCAGGAACCATCACTCATGGCTCCGCTACGCTTCACCACTCGTTAGGCTACCCGAGGTCACTCTCCACTCATTCAGATATATAGTGTATTCCGTGGCCAGCCATCACGTATTCTTTATTTAGTTCATCATTGGTGGCTCAATAGGCAGGGGGAAATTGGTCGGTATTCCTTTTGGGGGCTAGATTTTCAAAGCCCGTCAGCCCCATAGCTGCGGAAAAAAATGGTGCAAGAGGGTCTCCACTTGCAGAGCTGCAAGTTTTCCTGTAGACGCAGTAATTTTAAAGGGGGGGGGGGGACCAGTTCATGACTGGCTCTCTGATTCACAGCAGCCTGCGGCGAAGTTTTCGTCACAGCTGCGGGAAAAAGTTACACCTGGTAGGACCTGGCTTAAAATCCTGTGCTGACTGAAAATTCAGAACTCAGCAGGTGCGAAGATGTCAGTCCGCAGTGGGCACTGTGGATTGGGACTTAGTCCTGGGATGGGCTAAAGATCCAACCCCAGAACTAGGACTCGAAGTCTTTACACACAATGCACAGAGAATCTGAATCACAGACTCCCTTAAAAGGAGGAAACACACCTATACACTGGAACAGTAATCAGAATTTCTCAGGCCTGGGGGCGTACCCCCATGGTGGAGTTCCCAGCTCAGTCTTCCTGTGGCCCCACTGCTCACACAAGTGGTGATGTACACTGCAGGCCTGAAAGCGCCTGAAAGCAGTGCCTCTGGCCATCACTTGGATGACACTGTAGTTTTTACCCCTGTTTTTCCCTTCTTCCTCCTCTCATTGTGCCTGGTAAGTGCACAGTCAGCTTCACATGTGTGCAGATGTCCCCTGCAGTAGAGCAAGCTCCCTGGCCCTCAACAGGGGTGCTGCAGTGCCATAATCAGATGCACGGTGTTCCCCAAGCCATCAGGCCAGCTCCCAACCTGCCGGCACAGCAACACACTGGGCAAACAGGCGGCCCCCTGAATAAACTTCTTTTTAGGCAAACTGACGATTTTATCATTCAGCAGTAAGATGCCTTTGAACAGGGAGCTAGGAGTTCAGGCCCACTGAATGCAAAAAGGAGTACCCCGTTTTGGCACCAACTGAAATCCTGGAATTCATACAGGATGATGTGTTCTCCCTCACAAGTAAAATCTCTGAGCACTTAAGGTAATGTCAATTTACTCTACAAATCAAACATGTCCTTAGAAAATATAGACCAACTTCATTCTTTCATCCCTCATCTTCACTGTCCCCATGTGATCCTCTAAATGGGAGACAGGACAGGCAACTGATGCCTCTTTAGTTATTGCCAGTGCTATTCTATGGATCTGGTACAGGGAATGCTCTTTAGTGAAGTAGCCAGGAACCCTTCTATCCTGCAGGCTAAAGATCATGTTTGCATTTTTTACGAACTGAAGCAAAAGTTTCATTTCCTGCTGCACACTGACTGTTCCACCAAAGTGAAGGCAGTTTATGGAAATAAGTGGCAGAAATCTCAGAATGAATACACTAACCGCATCTTGAAATCACATACATGGACATCCTGAGGAGGCAAAGTCCCACTTGCAGGTGCCTTGATGCCTTTAAGGGGTTCGCTCAGGGTAGTGGTCCTAACTGAATAGAACCGCTTCTGGAAAAACAAAACAAGGGTTAATGCATACTGACCTGGAGATCCTGCGGTGGAAGCTTAACATGTTCTGTGGCTGCTGAGGTATCATATTTAATGGCAGGTTTGGCTGAATAAACCCTCCTCTAAAAAAAAAAGATGAAAGACTGAAAGATCACCAAATGAAAACACACTTCCGTACTGCCCATTTGCACATGCTGCTCTGAAATTGATAATTACCCATGGTTATTATTTTCACCAGACACGTACAGTATACTGTGCTCAGAGCAGCTCGTTTCCAACTGCATCCTAGGGAAGTAAGTACGTGGGGGGTGGGGGGAGAGGAGGCATGACAACATTAAAGGTGAACTGCACTGAATCTGCAAAGCATTCCCCCCAACTAGAAGCTGTTTTAAGTACTCTGGTTCCAATTATGTTATTGTTTCAGCTAAACCTGGGTCCAGTACTTTTTAGTCTCTACCTCAACACCCTCCCCAGCTCATGTACCAGTAAAATGCTCCTCTACGCAGACAATGCATTCCTCGTTGCCTCACATCCCAATCCCACCTACCTCCAATTATCCTTCTAGCAAGCTTACAACCAAGCCGAAAGGTGGTTCGGCGACCGCAGACTAGTCATTAACCTAAAGAAAACCAAATCAATGCTCTTCTCCCACCACCAAAATAAAGCTAAAAATACCCTCTCTTGATTATTCCCAGCACTCTGCACCCGCTAGAACAAGTGACCACATACAAGTACCTAGGCATCATGTTCAATACTGCCCTCTGCTTCCACACCCACATTAATGCCCTGTCAGCTGCCATTAACTCTCAGATTGGCCTGCTATACTGGCACAGGGACTGCCTGCCTCAGATTGCCCTCAGGCTGGCCATCACCTCCTCTGTCCTGTTCCTCATGGACTATGGCTTGCCCATCTATGCCGTAGCTTACAACACTGCCCTCTCCAAAATCCAACTCTCCATCAACAAAGCCTGTAGACTCCTGACCGCTGCCCCCAGCTGCACTCACATCTGCCTTCTCTATACTACTACCAATCTGCTCAACTTTGAGGAGCAACTGCTCTACCAGACCTGCCTTCTTGCTAAGAAATCACTGCTAGGCCTCTTCCCCCCCCCCCGGGGGGGGTCTCCACCCTCCTACAGCAGCCATCTTCGTCCGTCACCACCCACAGCTCTGTTAAGGCCACTTTCAAGGTGCCAAGAACCAAGTCCTCTCTCGCCCAGAGATTCTTCCTCTACTGAGCCCCCACCTGGTTCAACTCTCTACCTAGCTGCATCTCCAACTTGCCAAAAATTGGCTCCTTCAAAACAGCCCTTCGGAACCACATCTTTAATACCCCCCGTTGTAACCAGTGGTACCCACCCGCCTTGCCCCCTGGCTCGACAACGTCCACTGGACAGCCTCTCCCTCCTCCCCCAGACCCACTCCTTCCCTACTAGGTCCAAATAGGGATGTAACCCGCTGTCTTCTCTGAGGACCAACTATATCCATGATTGTAACTCACAATTTTGTAACATTCTGTAATCTAAGTAACATACAAATTACTATATTATGTAACCTAAATGTATCTATGTTAAATGTTTCTTTTACTGCACCTGTAATGTTATTTTCTGTTTTAATCTGCACTGTAATAACTGTCTTGATGTCTGCCCTCCCTGCAACGAGGTGCCTTTGTAAATGAGTCTCCGACTCAAAGGTTGTAAATCCAATTTGTAATAAATAAAGAAAGAATAAACAGACGTTTTATTTAACTCAGCCTTTCTGATATGCACAATGATGGCAGTACCATTCTCAATCACAATTCAGTAGTAGAAGAGATGCGTTGAGACACCAATGTAAGAGGCTTAAACAAGGACATATTACATCATAGAGTTCTAAAATTGTCCTCACCATTAGTCCTTAATTCAAAAACAGAATCTGGGATAACTAAAAAGCCTGCATAGATAGAGCAACAACAGAATCTGAACCAGATGTAAAAAAAAAAAAACGCTTCTACTGGGGAAAACAACTTGCAGCTTTAGTGCAGTAGATACTGAAGAAAAAGGTAAAGAGTAACAAAACACAACAAACCAAAAAAAAGGCAGCTCTACAACACGAGACACAGTACAAAATCCAACAGGTACACAGAGGTCCAGAAACAAGTAACTGTTGTGACTTGTATGAATTACGCATCAGCTGCACATTTACATATTAGCAAGTTAAAGTATTCCTCTTTGTACATATGAAACTTTGCATCCAAATGGATCCCTCCTTTGTATACGAGAAACATTGTATCTAGCATGTATATTACACTATCAGTCTGAAACCTCTTGTATTCTACCTTTGTATACGAACATATGAAAATTGCCAGCAGAAAAAGGCCTTATGGTCTACCAAGTCTGCTCGAGTGTGCAGCTAGCAGCCCTTATTCAGCCCTTTGCCCCTCCCACTTGCTCTACCCCAGCCCCTTTTGAAGCCACCCACTGAGCTATTGGATACATCTGCCGGTTACGCTTTCCACCCGACCACCACCCTCTCTGTAAAAAAGTGTCTTCTCATCTCCCTCCTGAACCCCTCCCTCTCCAATCTCATATCTTGGCCTCAGGAGTCCCTCCCCTCCCTCAGTTTATAAGTATATAAGATTTATGTAAGAAACTTCGTATCCAACCAGGACAACTTTGTAAACAAGGCTGCAAAGTCCTAACAGTTCTATACTGTTGAAAAATAAAAAGTTATCATCAAACATTTCTCTGAGTATTGGGTGGGTGCCCCAAGACTGGAGGGTGGCCCATGTCGTGCTGATCCACAAGGGGGGGATCAAGAGAGGAGGTGGAAAATGACAGGCCCATTAGCCTGACATCAGTGGTCAGCAAAGTGATGGAGGGTATTGTCAAGGAAAGGCTAGAGGGGGTTACTGAAGCAAACTGGGTACTTGGACGATAGGCAGCATGGCTTTGTCACGGGAAAATCGTGCCAGACAAATCTTGTTGAGTTCTATGACTGGGTGACGAGGGCCCTGGACCAGGGTAGGCCAGTGGACGTCCTCTTTCTGGATTTTAGCAAGGCGTTTGATTTGGTACCCCACAGTGGCCTGCTAGCTAAGATGAAGGAAATGGGGGTATGGAGACAGTTGCTAAGAAGGATAGGAAATTGGTTCTCTGAGCATACTCCAAAGGTGGTGGTTGGAGGATTAGCCTCATCCCCAAGGTGAGTTACTAGTGGGGTTCCTCAGGAGTCAGTGCTGGGGCCACTCCTGTTCAACGCCTATATTTCAGACATCAGGAGGGGGATCAGGAGTGAGATGAGTCTCTTTGCAGATGACTCAAAGCTATGTGCAGTGGTGGATGGGGAGGGTGGCCTTGCAGGAGGCCCTGGAGGCTCTGGAAAGGTGGTTGGGAAAATGGAAACTAAAAATTCAATGCAGGGAAGTGCAAGGTTCTGCACCTGGGAGTCAGAAATCCAGGCCAGGGGTATACCCTTGGAGGAGACATGATTCAAATCATGGAGGGTGAGAGGGATCTGGGGGTAGTGGTAGATGTCAAAATGAACAACTCGGAGACCTGTAGGAAGGCAGCGGAAAGGGCAAAAAGGATGCTGGCATGCATTGCCAGGGGGGATTACCTCCAGAAAGGCGGATGTGATCCTACCGCTGTACAAACTGCTTGGTTAGGCCACACCTCGAGTATTGTGTACAATTTTGGAGACCAAATTTAAAGAGGGACATTACAGTCCTAGACAGGGTCAAAAAGAGGGCAACCAAAATGATCTGGGGCCTGGGGGAGAGGACCTATGAGGAGAGGGTCAAGGAGCTCGACATGTACACCCTGGAAGAGAGAAGGGACAGAGGGAACATGACAGAGGTCTTTACGTACATGAAAGGGATCAATAAAGGAGACCCAGTCAGGGTGCTCCAAAGGAAGGAGGGTGGGGCAACAAGAGGTCACGGGTGTAAGCTGGAAGGGGGCAGGCTCAGAGGGGAGAGGAGGAGATGTTATTTCACTGAAAGGGTGGTGGAGCCATGGAATGCACTGCCCAGGGGGCTGGTAGAGATGGAGACTGTGGATGGGTTTAAGAGGGGATGGGACAGGTACAGGGGGAGAGTAAATCTGACCAGGCACAATTCGGGGGAACATCTGGGACTGGGGACAGTATAACCCAAGGGAGGGGAGAGGACACCAAAATCGGCCCTCAGTGTGGATGCTGAAAAAATCGAGCAGACTCGAGAGAACGTTAGGCCTATTTCATTGGTATTGTAGTATGTTAGTATCAGTTACTACACAACTGTGGTGTCTAAGTAAAGACAGCTAAAAAAGAAGCAAATGTAAGGGAGCTGTACACCAAACCGATGGCCCAGTAGCAGTGTGTTGTGTTGCCATGATGGCGATTCCTATTCATGAGCGAAGTCAGGAGGCTGCATCGGCGGAGCCAGCTGCTGCTCTGTACTGCACCTTGGCTAGGGAGGACTGGTGTGGGAGAGCCAGCACCACCGTGATCCATGTAGCTGGGCCAGGCAGCTTGCTCTCTCTGCAAGAGTGCACATCCATGAAGCAAACACAGGTCATGTCCATCCCCAGGGGGGGCGGCTCAGGAGAAAACCTGGGGTAAAGCCATAATGCCACCGCAATTATGGCCGGCAGTACTCTTGGGACATGCAGACCCCCACTGGGGTTAGTGGTAGTTCGGGCTGGAGGTGTCAACATGGAGGTACACCCCCAGGCAGTGAGCAGCCCAGAAAATACTACAAAGGAATGTAGAGAGAAAGGTAAAACAATCCTGCTTTACTGGACCTCTTAATGCTCTGTCAAATGCAGAAAAAATAGGGAAGACCTTTAGTCCATCAAATTCTTTATCCCCCACCAACTCTACTAAAAGAGTGAAAACCTAAAAACATGCATTTCACAGGGTCATCCAAGTTTCTTACTTAAATAATAGTGAATTAATGAGTTTAACATTGCATATGGCTATACTGTTCACATTCATTTACCTGTACCCTCAGTGTAAGTCTTTATGTAAAGTTTACATGGTTAATGTAGTCTCTTTTTTTCTCTGTTTATGCCCCATCTCCCCAGCCCCTCCTAGGTCCTCAGGCCCGTGGGCAACCCCCCCAGTCCCCCTGGGGTCACTTACCTCCACAGAGCTCTAGCTAAGCCCCCCCCAGGTGGGGTCAGGGCAAGGCCAGTCCCCTAAAATTCTGCGTTTTGTCAGGCGGATGCTGCAATCCGATAGGTGATGGAGGCCCAGGGAGCTTCTGAGGGCCATCACTGTAGAGGTGCCGGGGAGATTTTCCATGGTTTTCTTCTGTCCCCAGGGGATGTTGCCTACGTGGATGTCAATGCGAGCCCGCACACGCCCATGCATGCATCCACCCACCGTCAGCAACTTTCCCGCCCTCCCGATCCGCCTACCAGTTGCACTATCATCCATGGACACCCAGGTGGCAGTACTGTGGCAGCGGATGGAACCCTCCCTCCCTGGGAGGGGGTGAACGTCCTCTGGGATGCTCAATCCTCCTCCCCCAACCCTGCCCCGATGACCCATGCTCGTTCTCGAACTTGGGTCATTGGCGTCACGAGCTGCAGCATTATCACTGCGCTGACAGGCCAGCCACTTTTTTTTGTCGTTTTAACTTTTCCTTTATGCCCCGTTCCTGTCTCCAGCACAGGCTTCCCTCATGAACTCCCAAGGCATCACACATGAACCCAGTGTTCCACATAACTTGAGTACTAGTCTGTTTTATTCACAAGAATTTCAGAAGTACTCTTTGAAATTTTTTTAGATGAGTACTGGTACTCCTCCCAACGCTTGGAAATGCTCCACAGATAACTCAAAAGGGCTGTTTTTCCAAGTTTAAAGCACATTTACTTATCAAAAATATATTTTACTCTCCTAACGTCAAAAGTAGTGAGTACATTACTCCTGAATGCCAACATTATCTGGAGCACTGTCCAACCCCTGCACTCATACATGTGGTCTCTTTCCTCCATGGATCACTCCCCAGGCTAAGACAGAGTTGGGAGGTTTACCCCCACCCACCCAGCGGTTTCTGCATTGTCTGGAGATGCCACAGGCAGTGGTTGTCTTGGATATACTGCGTGGTCATATTTAACTGATACCAGTGCAGCAGTTATCACAAGCCTTGCCTGGGCTCCTCCAAGGTCTCTAGCAGTAGCACTATCCAAATCAGGTCTAATTTCAGTGTGTACTCAAGACAGCACCTAGCATTGGGTGGGTTCTCCAGTGAAGTGTTTAAGCTGCCACTGCACTTTGCAAAGCATGTTTGTATTTAATTACCAATAACACTGTTCAAGCAACAAAAATTGCTACTGCAATTCTAGCTTCAGATCAAAATTCAATTAAGTTTTTTAAGGTCTAGCTAAGAGTTTTGTAATTTGTCTTAAAGATTTAGGCAACAATTAGCCACAATGCTATGGGGTTTCAAAGGGAAGGGCCAGGGGATCTTCCTCCTGTTTGTGGGGTAATTAGGGTGAGCCTTTATTGAGAGAAAGGTTGACTGGACTCTTACAGCAAAGGTAGGCAAGCTGATTAGTGGGGCCAAAGAAGAGTCACAAGCGGGGCTGATCAGAAGTCAGAACCATGAAACCCTTAGACAGTGGATCACCTGGCCCAGCAGCAGTGCTGACGTGCCAAGGGGCTCCCCAGAGGGACTGGCAAGCATGGATCATAAACGCAAAATTCAATAATGACGATAGTTAAAACACAAGTGCCAGTAACATATGTATGGAGCAAGGTGTTAGGCACTGTACATAAGACCATGGTGTGTGTATACAAGAGAAATGTTTGCCAAGCACGTATTCTCCTGCAATGTAAAATAATTAAAAAAATACATCAATCAGGTAGTTTAGGGTCACAAAACCAGGCCCTATTTTTGTGACTTGAAAACCTGTTTCAGTGACTTGCAAACAAGTTATGAGATACATGTCACTTCTGTGCCACTTACAACTCCAAACATGGCCATGTGCGAAGCAAGCTACAAGTCTGGACAAAGCATATGTTGAAGCAGCTGCTATGAGAGTAGCAGGACCATTCACAGTCTGCTACAGGGCTGGTGCTGCATGCAATAGTGATGCAGCTGCTTTGTGGCCACTTGTGAAGCAAGCTACGGGTCTGGTGCAGCATGCATTACTAAGCAGATGCTCTGGGCAACACATGAAGCAAGCTACAGGTCTGGTGAAGGGAGTAGCACCATGATGTGTTCATCATGGGATGCAACATACATGAAAGCTAAAGGTGTCGGTTGTATATTTTTTTCAAAACATAAGGAAATAACTGGGGGGAAAGGTTGAAGCACTAAACGTAAAAAGTAGGGAAATGAAACATTAGAGTTAAAAGTCCCTGGGACTCTGGTGAATCTGTGATGTTGGGTTCCTTGGGGTTAGAATAATCATGCAGAACTGTGTTGCCAAAGTAAAACAGTAACACAAGAATGCTTGCATAGAGGGAGCCGATTTTCTGTAAATGCCAACTCTGTGATGTACCATCATTCAAACTCAAGAGGTCTGTGTTTCACCCCCAACCAGTGCTCCGATAACTTTAGTAAGTAAGCTATTATTTATAAAGTGCCCATTCCCAGAGGCTCCGGGTGTTGTACGATGTAAATACATCATAAATTAGACATAATAGACAAGAACAGTATAATAAAATAAAAAGCAACCACAAAATTAAACTAACCGAGAAAACTGACTTTAATAAATAAGAAAGTTCATAGGACAATAGGTCTGGTGAGGAGAAAAAAGGTCATGCAGGTAGTTAGGACCCAGTCCATGTAGGGCCTTACAGGTCAGCAAGTCGACCTTAAAGGAGATCTGCCACTCCCCGCCAGCCAATCAAGATCACGCAGGACTGGGGTAATATGACAGGACCTATGAGGGCCCATCAACAACCTGGCAGCAGTGTTCTGCACTAGCTGTATGTGACGTAGGGTCCCTCCAGCCCAAGGCATAGGTTGTTGCAGTAATCAAGTATGGATGTCACACAAGCATGTACTGTGAGGACAAGTAGTCAGGTGGGATGAAAGGTTTGATCAGGTGATATTTCTAAGATGGTAAAACCGCTTTGGACCACAGACAACACCTCAGCCTCCAGTGTCAGTTCGCTATCCAGGATAATACTCAGATGTTTCACACTGGTGGTGGTGGCGAGGGAAGAAGAACCAAGCACAAGTCCATCTGTCTCTCGCACCACCACAGCTCCATGCCAATGACCAGGCTTGACCACCAGTACCTCCATCTTATTTAGGTTAAGACTTAGCCAGGTGGAGGACATCCAGTCTTGGACCTCGGCCACACAGAAGCTCAGTACAGAGACCGCACGCTGCATACCTGGTGCAAAGGACATATACAGTTAGGTGGCATCTGCCCAGCAGTGAAAACCCACCATGTAACATCTAATGATGTCTCCCACAAGTAGCAAGTACACTGCAAACACAGTGGGTGAGAAGATCAAGCCATGGGGAACTCGGTGTCAGTGGCTCAGCAGGTAGCACACTCACCTCTGAGGCCGGGAGATCAGAAGGCTGTGGGTTCTATCCCTACACCAGGCACTTGGGTTAAATCCCAATACTGACACTGTAGTGCAGCATGAGGGGGGTTTTGCACCCTGAGGTGCTGTCTTTCGGATAAGACGTTAAACTGAGGTCCCATCTGCCTGTTCTGGTGGATGTTAAAGATCCCATGGCACTTCTCGAAAAGAGTGGGGGAATTTCCCTGGTGCCCTGGTCCACTTTCCCCATTCACTAAAAATACCAACAGCTTAATCTGGTTCAAGATCAGTTGGCATTCATCTGTATCCCCCTCCCCCGGGTTGTACCTGAAAATAGGCAGAATTTGTCTAGTGCACTTACCCAGTCAACAAAACTAAAAAAAAAAAAAAAAACAACAACAAAAACTCCACAGGACAGGGGGCTTCAGGCAGGAGGAAGTTTCCCCATCACCACCCTTTGCATTCTGCCTGTAAGAACAGGACTCAAAGCAGCTGATGACAGTACTGGCACGTCCAGAGAATTCTCTAAGGCAATTCAATAACACCCCATGATCCCTGGTGTCAAATACTGAGGAGACGTCGAGTAGAATGAGAATTGACCATTCACCTCTCTCTCTCTTGCCCTGAGGAGATCATTTTGCACCCTGACAAATGCAGTCTCCCTACTGTGCTGTGACCTAAATCCAGACTGAAGTGGCTCACAGATGTCAAAGGCAGTGAGATGCGCCTCAAGGTCCCACTATTGTTTCACTAACCTTCCCCAGAAACAGAAGGTTAGAGATAGGTCTATAATTTGCAAGGCAATCCAGTTCCAGCAGTGGTTTCTTCAACAGCAGTTTCACAATTGCCCCTTTTAGGGCACCAGGAAATACTCCCTTCAAGAGGGAACACCAGGTTATCTCAGTGAACACTGGACCAATGGACTTCACACAGCCCACTGGGATATGTGTCAGGCCTGAGTCCAGATCACAAAATGTGGGCTGCAGCTTTGAGATTATCTCACTGACCTCCTCCTCCCCCACTGGACTAAACTCACTAAAGACATGAGGATTACTTCTGTTTGCCTCACACCCATCACTGCATGCCTGCTGCACCTCTCGCCCCGTGGAGATACCCACCTTGATGGAAGAAACCTGTCAGTGAAGAAGAAAGGAAACTCTTGCCATTTAGTGGTTGATAAGGCTCTAATTGGCTGGAGACAGGAAGGATGAAGTAGCCCATCAATGCACTGTAAGAGTCGAGCCGGTCTGTTCTCACTGTGGCAATCTGGATGTTTGGAATTTTCAACCTGTATAGAATGTCAGTTTTGTATGCCCTTGATTATCTGTACCATCTTCCCAGAACCACTTTGTAAATGAGCTCTGCTCAATGGTGTACTTCCTGGTAAATAAAATTGAATTGAATCTCCCTGGACAGGAACTTTGCCTTTTTACAGGAGACTGTTCCTTGATACTCAGCCAGCAGCACTCCAACCTCTGACCCATAGTCTTCAACTCCCTGAGCTCCCCATCAAACTATGGGGATCTCAAGTGAGAAGACCTGGGTCATACATGGACAAGTGCTACAGACTCGAGAGCCAAGGCAATGGCCCTATTACAATTATCGCTTGTTCTGGTCCTACCTCACAAGCAGCCAACACAGATAAGTCCTCCAGCACTCGAGTAAATGTAGTCACCATTTTTGTATTTCAGGTGAGCAAAATATAACTGTGATGAGTAAAAGTGCTTTAAACTTGGAAAATTTACTCCTTTTGAAGTACACATGGGAGCATTGCCAAGGGTTGGTATAGCTACATATCAAAATATGTAAAGAGTATCTTGGAAAAACTGGACAGTAAAATATGCCAGTACTTGTCTTACCATAAAGTGGGGTAATGCCTAGTCACCCAACTGGCAGTGCTCTATAGTTTATTGGTGGTAGGTACCGATCAATCAACTGCTAGCAAAAATAAGACCATTAGAAACCAGTCCATTTTGCAAACCTCGTTTCACACTGCAAGCTATTTCCTAGTCAATATTGATCATGGTGAACTCCACGTAAATAACGTTTAGATGCTATAAACACTAAATCTTTAAGCTCACTGAAATCTGCAATGTGTTCCTAAACGTTTCAAGAAGCAGAAGTATTTTGCCGCTCTTAATGCTACTAGATCTCTCGTTCATGCCAATTAAAATGTGGTTTACAAGACGAGATCTGAGTGACCTTCAGGAAAAGACCTAACGGAAAAAGCTCACAGATACAATGATTTCGAGATGCTCCGCTTCCGAGAGATTTCTGCAAAGACTAACTCGCTCTCAACCCCGAACCCCTCTCTTTGACTGGACTCGGGAATGTTACAGTTAGCAACACGGAGTTCTAGCCCCTCAGTTATAGGGCTGGCCCTGCCAAATGTCAATGCTGAATGGCTCAGTTTATTACCGTCACACTAAATCGGTAGTCTATCTTTCCTACGAAACCTATCAGCGACCTAGCGAGCAACGCTCGCCGTAGCGGAATTTGTTTCACTTACAGAGAGGTAACCAACGCTCCTCACTGACTTCATTGTCAGCTCTCTCCTTCAGTGCCTGCCCGGTTGACAAGAAGGCCTGCAGACGTCCTACCCAGAGTGCTCGGCTTTCGTGAACCAATCAACAACCAGCAAACTCGACGGCTTGGATGCGTTTCCGGTTCCTGGTGAAAGTCGTCTACAGCGCGTTTCTGGTTCCGGGTGAAAGTAATCTAGGACGCGTTTCCGGTTCCGGGTGAAACGCTACTCCGCTGCCTGTACGTCCGCCAAAACAGTGTACCGCTCCGCAGCTCTGTAGGAAAGTGAGTAGCTCGACAGTGCAGAGTCCTCCGTGAAGCAGGAGCCGAGAGGACACGCGGCTGTGTAACAATATAACTCAAAATGGTAGGTGTAGCAAAGGATTCTTTTCGCTGATGGAAACACCTATTGCTGCGCCGCAGCATTGCGGTACTGCACAAGCGGACGATGCACGTGTGCGGGACCCTGTGCACTAGGAGGTGTTGCTGGCGTGTTTTCCACCATGATCTGAATTCTACTAGCGGGCGGGTACGCGGCCGCACGGGCTGTGGGGTTAGTTCGTGTTTCCCGTCTCCAGGGAAATGTTTCGATGTCTAACATTTCAAGCAGTCGATCCATTAACCAGGATGCTTCTATTTATTCAGTCTCGGATTACAATACCTTTGAACACAAAGCGATTTGTTTACAAAGGTTCCACGTCAGAGGGGAAGGGTGAACAAACATACACTGTAATACAGCAAATGTTACTGTAAACACTGCACTACAGCAAAATATTTTGCTCACTGCAATACTACAAATCCTACTGTAAACCTTGCACGTGCATTGCGCCCTATGCACTGCATCTCACGTGTATGTACTGTACTAGTGTATGTCTCATGTTTTTTCCTGTGACGTGGGGCCTTTGGAAACGAGTCTCTGACTCAAAGGTTGTAATTCCAGAAATCACAAATCAGTAAATAAAATTAGGCAAACCAACAGATTTTCAAACAGTCCAGCAATAATGACATACTTTGTATCTAGAAGTAAAGGCCATAGATTGGAAGGTGGACAAAGCAGGGATGATGGTGATTAAGAGAAACTGAGGAAAAAAGGGGAGGCAGCCGAAAGGCCTTGTCAAACTTGAGATAGTGAGAGTTGGGTACTGGCAGAGTGGACAGAGGATGTTGTGGCGAGGAAGGGGTAGCAGGTGCAGTGGAAGGAGGTGTTGGGATAGGTGGGGGTAGGAGGGTGAGCAAGGGGCGTAAGGGGCCTTCTATGGCGATCGTGTATATCTCCAGCCTGTTGCGCTTTTTGTATAAGTCTGTGCTTTAGGGCTCCAATGTGGTGATGTAATGACGAAACATAGCTGCACCTGGAAAAATCAATACATTGTCCCCATGAACACATTCTGAAATAATATAGCAGCAATTACAAAAACGCATGGCAACAGTTGGAAAATCGGAGCACTTGGGGTGTGTGGAGGTGGAGTGCCCCCACAGAAAGAATCATTACACTCCATATTACACAACTTCATCGGACCACTCTTTCTGTGGGAGCACTCCGCCCCCTGGATGCACGGATGAAACTCAAGTCAATTTTACACAACTTCAAAAAGTAGCATGTTTTGTGATGTTATTCTTTCTGTGGTGGCGCGCCCTTAAATCCCTTGGGTGCTCCGATGCAAGTTGTGTAATGCTGACTGAGTTACAGCTTCATCCGAGCACCTGGGGGTGTGGGGGGGGGGCGGAGTGCCCCCACAGAAAGAATTACAGCGAAGCTTAAACCCATTTTCTTCCTTTCCTGCCGCCAACTTAGCATCTAGGTAGGGATGGGGCTGTGTGCATTTTTATTCGTATCTAGAGGTAGCTATGATCTTTTTTTTTTCCTCTAGCAGAGCAGTCCCGAGTGCGTCCGAGCTTACCGTAATGCACCTATTGGGTGCAACACGGCTGCTGATCTACACAATCGCCCCTTCTATTATAGCGAGACAGTGACGTCATGGGTAGATCATACCCACAAGAGGTAGTATCTTGGGTGGAGCTGGCGCAAGGTCACGTGAACTGTTTATTTTTATTTATTTATTTAGTTTTTGTTAACCGGGTAAGTGCGCTAGTCAGCAAGTGACTGTTTTCAGGCACCACCCGGGAGGTACAATTACAACACACAAAGAGTACAGCCAGATTATTAAGACAACGAGTACAAAAAATGCAGAGAGAAATACATATGGCAATGTAACATACATTAGTAAACAAAAATATACTTTAGCACTTGATCATGGAACATACTCAAAATGTGAATAGTAGAAGGCAGAAAAATAGAGAGGATAGGCATCAGTAGAAAAGACACAAGGAAGGGAAAACTGGCAAAGGATGGGAGGGGAGAGATTAAGTGGAAAGGAGGTGCTTCAGATACGGCAACATGGGTGAGGTACCAACCTGCGGTCGGGCCTATGGAGCCGAAGACGGCAGGTGAAGAGAGGGTAGGGGAGCGGCAGTAGACGCAACAGCAGTAGGAGGTAGGGAAATACAGCTGCTGGTGGGAACCGATAGACGGCAGGGCGCAGAGTGAGGATGCCGGTGAGAGGGGATATAGGCGGAGGAGTTCACGGCAATGGCGGCCAAAGTGTCAAAGTCAAGCCGAGCCAGTGGAACCAAGAGGCGGCAGGGCAGGGAAGGGGGTCGGTAGTGGGAGTAGGCAGTCGAGGTGGAGAGGTGACTAAGCACAGCCAGGAGGGTGGGACTAAGGAGGGCATGGATGAGGTAGGAACAGGTAACGTGAGTTTGGTGGGGAGTGGCAAAAGGGGAAGAGATATAACAGAAGAAGGGGAGAGAGCAGCAGTGGGGTTAAGTGAGGAGGCTGTGAAGTGAAGATAAGAATGTCATGGAGTAGAATAGCGACTTACAATTGTCAACAGCTAACATTAGGCTTATAAAGAAACAGGTTAAGGCAACATTAATTACAAGGCACAAAATAAAACATTAATTACAAGGCTACAGTATAGAACACCCATTTGGACAGGCCAAAGTGCTAGCAATGAGGAAGCGGTACAAATGCAGTGGATCGGTAGGGTCAAAGCAAACACATTTGTCCATAGTAGTGAGGAAAGTCCTGAGTTTGCTCTTAAAAGTCACATGAGTGGAGACATCTCTTAGATCCTGAGGTAGTAGGTTCCATAGGTGGGGCGCATGATGGAAGGAGCCCATGCCCTTTTAGTCCGACAAAGGGATGGATAGTATGGTCTCATCAGCCGATCCAAGATTCCTTGTGGGAATGGCCGGCCTGAGGAGATCAGACAGGATAGCAGGCTTGGACGTCCTTGGGATGGAATCAACTAAATTGTACAAGTAGTACTGCCTGGTAGAGGAAGGAGAGAGCCAACCAAGGTCCTGATACAAGAGACAATAATGCTGCAGCCGAGGTGCTTTGGTTGCATACCTGCACACATTATTGAAGGTAGTATCCCATAGTTGCAGTGAAGATTTGGTGGCCAAGGACAGGATGGGACACCCATATGTAAGGGTACAATAGAATGCCTCTTGGCTATCGCCAATTTAGCAGCAGTGGGTGAGCAGGCATACTATTCTGTAGGCAGCTACCAATTTGTAGTTTATTGACTTGCAGGTTTCCTGTATATGTGCTTTCAGGTCCAAGGTTTGATCCAGGTGGATGCCAAGGTAACGAAGGAAGTGACAGTTTCTATAGGGTCCCCATCGATATCAGAGACAGAGATGGTCAGAGGACAGGATCTAAGCTTGTGATTGGAGCCAAACATCATAACTTTTGTTTTATTTGTATTTAAAACCAGGCGTTGAGAGTTCAACCAGTGTTGTACAGCACGAAAATCTGCAGTGAGTGCAGCATTTAGATCCAGGACCTTATCAGAGTGATAATAAATTACCAGGTCATCCGCTGTTAGCCGTGAGATGTTGACTGATCATGTTTTGGTATGGTCGAGGTGTCTTCGTGAAGTGCGTTAAACCAAAGGGGTGTTCTGTAGGCAAATGAGTGCTGTCCTTGTGTTGTCCGGCATTTAGGAACATAGATTGGTTGGCTGAACTTCGAGTATGCTGAGAATTGCAGCGAGGAGCTTGAAGCTTTCATGAAGGGGCGAGTGTTTTTTTTTTTTTTTTGTTAGCTAGCAGGCAGGTTTGATATTGAATCCTTCCACTTAGCTGTATCCAGCCTGTTTGAGCGTACAGATCACATATGTGGGTGAGGCGTGCTGCACCAGTAAGGAGTCTGCATTCCTTATTTAGTGCCACTGATATCCCCTCCTAATGATCCCCCACCTGCTGTCAGCATCCATATATGGCCTTATCCTGTCCAGATGATCTTTGAGGATCCTTCGCATCTCCCTGAAGTCTGCACCCCTAAAGTTGGTTACTACTATCCTTGTTTGGTTTTCCTCTTTCTCCCCCCAACCCGGTCCAGGAAGAACCAGACTGTGGCGTGATCCCTCCCCTTTAGGCTCCTAATCTGATCAGTGTCCAGGCTTGCCTAGTTGGCTCACCCACCTGTTGTGTCAGAAATGCATCCTGGAAGACATCCAGCAGCCTCTGCTCTCTGGCCACTGGTGACGTCATAGTCCCCCAGTCTGTTCCTGGCATGTTGAGGTCCTCCATTATCACTACCCTTCCCTTTCCCAATCTACAGTGTCCCTCGAGGTTTGCCACCAAACTTCCTTCCAGGACCTCTGCCAGTGCTGGTGGTCTGTATACCACTCCAACCTTTACTCTGTTACCCCCCTGCATCAGCAAGGTGACCCAAATAGACTCCACGTTCCCCTCTGCCTCCTCTACCCCTCCAATACCCATGCCATTTCTGACTAACAGTGCTACACCACCTCCCTTCCCTCCCCCCTATCTTTTCTGAACATAGTGTAGCCCTCCAGATTTAGGTCCCACTCATGCCCTTGAGTGGCCCAGGTCTCAGTGACTGCTGCCACATCTACCTCCCCCTCAACTAGCATCGCCTGGAGCTCAGGCATTTATTTCCTGAGTTCCTGGCATTTATCAGGACCACTCTTACCTTTTTCCCTCCTCCTTTCTCCCTTGAGCTCCCATTTCTCAGCTCCTGCACCCTACCTGGTGACCCATTTCCATATCTCCTAGCCCCTAGAGGAGTGGAGACCATGTCCTCATTTATCATACCTGCTGGCACTGCCCTTTTTGATTCTTCCCCTTCACAAGTTTAAACCCCACCTTTCGCTGATGAACCCAGCTAGTTTGAGCTTAAGGATTCTCTCCCCCCCCAAAAAAAAATTAAGGTGGAGCCTGTCCCTAGCGTACAGCCCCTTATCCTCCCAGGTCTCCCCCCAGTCCCCCACCAGGCCATACCCCCTGTATGGGGATGTCTTGGGAAGCAGCCACCGGGGCAGTGGTATGTCTGGGTGAATGAGCCCTAAGCCATACAGGAGGCTTAGCCAGTCAACCTGTAGCAGAGGTTGATGCAGAATGTGATCGTCTGCTATGCTGCCAGTCTGCCAGGCGCAGCTTCAGCGTAAGTTACAAACAGCTGGTAAGCCTCACCCTGAACTCCAGCCGTGCGCTCTGTATAATGAGAGCACCCTCTATGGGTACAGAGTATGGAGCCTGCGGTCAGCCTCTGAAGAAGGGTTGGTAAATTACATGAGCAGGTTCATCACCTGGTTAAGATGGAACTCCGATACTACCTTCGGGAGGAACTTCAGGTGGAGGCAAAGGACAGCCTTGTCCTTGTGGAAGACCAGCTAAGGAAATTCCACCAAGAGCACCTTGAGCTCACTAATCCTTCTGGCTGACGTAATGGCCATCAAGAGGGCAGTCTTCCACAACAGGTGTGGTAGCTTACACCTGTGCATGTGCTCAGATGGCTTGCCCATGAGCCATAGCCAACACCTGCAGTAACTCCCATGGTGGTGGTTCACGTACCAGCGGTGATAGGTGGCCCAGGCCTTTGAAACATACCTGACCAACTTCTCCTGGGCCACTGTTGGTTTACCAGCCCATGACCGATAAGCAGACATTGCTGCCGGGTGTACATCTTAAGGGTCGACACTCACAGTCCCAGCTGAGAGAGGGAGGGACCAGAGGGTACTCCAAGATGCTCGCCACAGGGCGTACAAAAGGATTAAGGGCCTTGCCCTGGCACCAGATTGAGACTCTTGCACTTAACTGCATAGCATTTGCAAGTCAGCTCTTTTCAGGAGGCATCCACAACGTGAAGCACTGCTTCCGACAGGCCTAGGGCACCTGGCCCTTTTCCAACTCAGTACCTTTCTCTCAGATTCCTCCTCCTTCACACCTTTTCAATCTGGATTCAAGAAGGATCACTCCACCTCCTCTTCCCTCAAGTTCACTGGCTCTATCCTCTCTGGGAGTTGATAATGGCCAGATCTCTTCTGTCATCTTTATCAACCTTGCTAAGGCCTTTGATACCGTCTCTCACCCCCTTCTCCTTACCAGCCTAGCTTCTGCAGGCCTATCCGACTCTGCTGTAAACTGGTTCAGGTTATATCTTGTCAGAAGGTCTCAATCAGTTAAAATTGACAACTCCATATCTTCACCATCTCCCAGTAAATACAGGTGTGCTGCAGGGTTCCATGCTAGGCCCATACTTTTCTTAATATTCTAAATTACCTTCCGTCAGTCTGCACCACATCCTCCATCCATATGTATGCTAATGACATGGTCCTGTTCACCTTTGACCAGTCTTCCACTGATGTAGCAACCAGACTTCAAGTGGACTTTGACAAAGTCCAACTCTGATTTGCCTCACATCAACTACTACTGAATGCCAAGAAGACCGTCTCCATGACCTTTGGCACTAGGCAGACTCTTGGCTTCCCAACTTGCCCACCCTCCACACCCTTGATGGGGCTATACTTGACACCTCCTCCTTTAGATACCTTGGGGTTTGGCTTGACCAACACCCCAACTTTTCTGCCCACGTTGATGCCATCCTGAAAAAGCTGCGCCCGAAGCTAGGTGCCCTGTACAGGAACTGTGGTTGCTTATCTCTCCCGGTAAGGCATGAACTTGTGCAGAAAATGATGCATCCTATTTTTGACTACTGTGACGTAGTCTACAGTGCCACTCCCAAGTCCTCTTTATCCAGATTGGACGCCCTTTTCAACTCATTCTGTTGCTTTGCTCCGGACTCTCCCTTCACCACCCATCCCTGTTCCCTTTATCATTCCTTAGCCTTTCTCTCACTAGAAAACAGGCACCTAGCCCATTGTGCCAAATTTATTTCCAAATGTTGGTTCGGTTCTCTCCCTCCCTCCCTCTCCTCTATTTAACCCCCAAAATTGCCTCAGATCCTGAGATACGTGCACCTTGGCTGTCTTTTGCTGTAGCAGGCCAGTCTGCTTTTTCATTCCTTTTAAATTCTTTTGTTAACTGGGTAAAGTCCACTAGGCACAGCTGCCTGTTTTCAGGGGCGACCCAGGAGCTTTAGGCTGGTTGTGACTTGCTCAGAGTTGCACAGTATGCAAGTGGAGGTTGGGGGAATCAACCCCAGGTCTACAGAAACAAGCTCATTCATGCTCGCTACTCTAGGCTATACTGCCAGCCCGTTTACCCTACCTATGGAAACTGCCACCTCAAATCAGACATTCTTCCTCCCTGCATTCCCTCTCTACAACACTACACAGTTACCTTTCCCTGAATTGCTCCTGCTTCTAGCTTGCCTCTCTTCTCACTCCTCCCTTATCTATCCCTTGATCCCCTCCCCTGCTCTGTTCTCTTCCTCCCTGATTTATCTAATCCCTACGACGAGCACTTATCTAGTCTTCATCCTTAACTTATAGCTATTCTTATTCTTTCTCTCTCTCTGCTCCTATCGGTCGGTTTTCAGTTGACTCTCCTCCCCTCCCGACTCACTAGCTGCTGTTCTTACTTGCCTGCTGCTTAATTGTTGTCTACTTTTCCATCCCCAAAATGTACTGTATTGTACATTGTTAGCACTTCTACTGTGGCACATATTTGTATGGTGTATAATTTTTATTGAACTGCATTGTATTGTGTTGAATTCTACATAGATACTGTCAGCAGATAAGGGCCTATGGCCCACCCAGTCTGTCCACTTGAACTTGTAAGTTCCTTTTATAGTTTTCTAAAAATCTGTTGCCCCTGACCTCCAGAATTCCTTTGTCTATCCCATGCATTCTTAAATCCCTTGATTGTTTCAGCCCTCACCACTTCCTCTGGCCAGGTGTTCCACTTGTCCACCACCCTTTCTGTGAAGAAATTCTTTCTCATGTTTCCTCTGAATCACCCTCCCTCTAACTTCATCCCATGCCCCCTAGTCCTGGAACATCTTTTTTGCTGGGAAAATAGTGTATTCCTGCACCCTGTTCCTCCCTGTAAGGTACTTGTATGTTTCTGTCGTGTCCCACCTCTCCCTCCTGTCCTCCAGGGAGTATGTATTTAGGTCCTTCTGCCTGCCCTCTTAGGACTTGATACAATCCATGCACCATCTTTGTTGCCCTCCTCTGAACTTTCTCTACCCTGTCTATGTCCTTACGTAGGTAAGGTCTCCAGAACTGTACACTGTACTCCAGGTGGGCCTCACAAGTGTCTTGTATAGCGGAATTATGACTTCCCTTTTCCTGCTGGTGATGCCCCTGCCTGTGCACCCCAGCATCCTATTTGCTTTACCTGCTGCCTTGTCACATTGTTTCCCTACCTTGAGGTCATCAGAGAGGACCCCAAGGTCCCTTTCCTGCTTGGTGCATGCTGTATCCTCACCTCCCCAAAACTGATACGTTGTTCCAGGGTTTTGTGCCCCATGTGCATATCGTGCACTTCTTCACGCTTAATTTTAGCTGCCAACCCTTGACCATTCTTCAAGCTTCTGCAGGTCCCCATCATTCTGTTTACATCCTGTGCCCTGTCCACTCTGTTACAGAGCTTCATGTCATCAATGAACAAGGAAATTCTGCCTTCTAGGTCCTGCGCAATGTCACTGAAGAAGATGTTGAATAGGACCAGTCCCAGCACCGATCCCTGTGGTACCCACTGGTCACTCTTCTCTCTGTGGAGTGACAGCCATTTACCACCACCCTCTGTGTCCTGCCGCCCAGCCAGTTACCCAGCCACCACACTACAGTCCTGCCCACTCCCATATTCCCCAGTTTAATAGCCTTCTGTGTGGCACAGTGTCAGAGGCCTTGCTGAAGTCCAGATAGGCCATGTCCACTGCCCTTCCCTGATCCACCTCCCTTGTCACCCAGTTGAAAAATTAAATGAGGGTGGTCTGGCATGACCCCCCCCCCCCGGTGAAACCATGCTGCCTTGGGTCCTGAAGGCCGTTGGCAACCAGATGTTCCACCAATCTCTCCTTCAGTAGTGCTTCCGTGATCTTCCCCACTGCCGAGGTCGGGCTGACTGGTCTGTAGTTCCCCGCTTCCTCTTTGTTCCCGCTTTTGTATAAGGGGACTACATCTGCAGTCCTCCAGTCTTTGGGTACCTCCCCTGTTTCCAGTGATCGGCTAAACAGGATTGCCAGAGGTTCAACCACTACCTCTTAGTTCCTTTAGGACCCTGGGGTACACCCCATCTGGCCCCATTGCTTTATTTACTCTTATTCCTTCCAGTTCCTTTAGGACGCTTTCCTGTGTAAAGGGACTTGGGTCCATTTCTGTGCCATTTCCACCCCTTGTACTCCCTTCAGGCCCATTACCCTCCTTTTCCTCTGTAAAGACTGAGCAGACATATCTGTTCAGTATGTCTGCTTTACTGTTGTCATCCTCCACACAGCCCCCGTCCTCCCCCTTCAGTCTCGCTATTCCTCCCTTTGCCCTTCTTTTTTCACTTATGTACCTGTAAAAGGTTTTGTCTTCTCTACCCACTGATTTTACAATGCCTCTTCTGTCTGAGCTTTGGCTTCCCTTACTGACCGCCCTGCCTCCCTTTGCTTCTGGTACTTCTCGCTATCCCCTTCTGCATCGTCTTTTTTTTTGTATTTTGTACTGTGTTGAATGATGATCCTTCCTTGTTACCTCCCAAATGACTTACCGGAGACGAAGAGTTTGTTGCTCAGTGTGCCTTTTTTGGTGAAACTTTTCCAAAAAATAAATGTCCAGTCCAGGTGTAGGATTGTCCCTTGTTGTCTGGTCAGCAAGTACTGGTGAAGAGGCAGCCACTACAGAGGTCCCCTGCCTGCCTGGGCCAGTCTGGAACTATCTGGATTATCTGCACCTTGTCCTTCCGGGCCTTGACCACCACCTTGTGAATCATGGTCAAGGGAGGGACGGCGTACACAAGGCCTGGAGTCCAGCATCCCCCCCCTTCCCCCAGGAGTATCCTGGACTGAAGGGGATGGACACAAAACTGTCTCAGTTTGGCATTCTCTCAGGAGTCAAAAAGATCCACTAGAGGAGTGTCTCGGGGAAAACAGATGGTTGACCACCTCCTGGTTCAGGGAACACTTGTGCAATGTCTTTCTTATCCAGCTGAGAGCATCTGCCAGCTGGTTGTGAACTTGTGCGACATGGATCGCCAGGAGATCTCTAGCTAGGCTGAGCATGAAAGTTACAGTGCGGAGGGTCTGCCGAAACAGAGAAAGGGAGTATACTCCACCCTGCCTGTGCAGGTAGATCATGGTCATGGTATTGTCCATCTGGATCTGCATGACCTGATCCCTGACTAGGGCCATGTCCACACTTCTGTTATTGTAACGTCACGTTACAAGAAAGGCAAACACGGTTCGCGTCCACACTAGCCCGGTAAAACTGTGCTACAAACCGTGTTTAAAAACTGCTGGAAACCTGATCGGAGCAGGTTTCTAGCACGGTTTCAGACCAGAAGAGTTGCCTTAAGCGTGTTAACAGTAGTGTGGCTACAAATCGCTAAGGCAACCTCTGTAACTCTTCTTTGTCTCTTACAATGCAGCCACGATGAATAGGGGAGGCCTTACTCGCATCAGTGAGCTCCCGAACAGCATGGTACTATTTTAATCTTGATCCCTTACCAGGATATGTTGCGAGTATTCCAGCATGCTTTGTGGTTCTGCTGCAGTCCTGCCTGGGAAATCACAGCAGGCAAGCGTGGTGTCGGAACGCAGTGTGGATGCTTCGACAACCATGTTCAGACACAGAATTAAAAATGTTTTTAAAAAACGTTTTAGAAACTGCCTCTTGTGTGGACAGAACCTAGAGGAGCTAGTTCATAAGAGCAAGCAGCACTGCACAGTGCTCCAGCAGGTTTATGTGGTGACAGAACTCCCCGTGACCAGAAACCATGGGCTCTGTGGTCTCAAATCTGTGCTCCCCACCCGAGATGTGTCCGTTGTGCAGTGTCACTGTCTGCTCAGAGTAGACAAACAGGTTTTCTTCCTCCAGGTGTTCCGGGACAAGTCACCGCTGGATAGCATCCCACATCGGCTGGGTCACTGATCAGGTGGTCCAAGTGGCCTAGGCACTAGGACCACTGATGCCCCCAACTCACTGCAGGTTTTGCATCCGCCAGTGAGCCCAGTGGACCGTGCTGATGCAGGACGCCACGTATGCCAGCAGCCACAGGAAATCCTAGGCGGGGTGCGAGAGCCCAACCTGAAACTCTCAAGCAGAGGAGGTAGGATCCAGTGCCTAGTCTGCCGGGAGGTGGGCCTTGGCACGCAGGCAGTCTCATTCTGCCCTGATAAACCTGATCACCTGCAAGGGAACACGTTTGAACTTGTCCGAGTTGACCAGCAGGCCCAAGTCTCAGCCGTTCTTGACAGCCAGATCTCTGGACCTCTCGACGGTCTGTTTTGATGGCCTGCTAGCAGCCAGTCGTTCGGGTAGGGACATGCCCTGGTGCCCTTAGGCCACAGGAAGGTTGCCACCACTGCTATCCTGGACATGGATGAGAGACCAAAGTGCAGGACCTGGAACTGATACAGTTCACCTTCCGCACGGAACCAGAGGTACCGGTCATGGAACGGATGGACTGGGATGCAGAAGGATGCACTCTGGAGGTCAAGGAAGCTGAACCACATGCCCTGCTGCGTGGACGGAATGGTCTGATTCAAGGTGACCCTCTAGAATGGAACCTGCACTTCTGCATGAACTGATTCAGGTTGTGCAGATCCAGTATGGGGCGCCAGGCCCCACCTGTTTCAGAACCTGGAAGTACCTAGACACATAGTCCTGACTAGCTAGGGCATCCAGGACATGGGCTGTGGGTCCTTTCATGAGGAGCTGAGTGATGCCCTCCCGATGGATGGATAGTATGTTCTGTGACATCTTGGACTCCTGGAGTGTGCAGTCAATAATGTGAGAGAGACAAAGTCCAGAGGCAGCCCTCTGCCTACCACTTCTGACACTCACTTGTCCACTGTGATAGCAGACTAGTGTGGCAAGACGTGGCATAATGACCCCCAGTGGGGAGTGCAGATGGGACGGGTGGAGGGATGACACCCCCAACCTGTCTCTGTGCCGCTTGCCACTGCATCCGGATGAGCACTACCATCCCTGCCACCACCTCTCTTGGGGCCCTGGCCTCCGGACTTGGCTTTCAGGAGCCAGGTTTGGTGCTGCCCTTGCTGGAGCTGCTATCTAGGAGGCTGTGACTAAAAAGGCCGCTACTGAGGACCGGAGATGTAGGAGGTATAAACAGAAATTAAGGAGAAAAAATACTTTTTTTTTATGTTGGCATAAGTTTCTGGTCCTTCAGGGACACCACCACAGAATCAGGGGTGGCGTTGGACTTCTCTGTGCGAGTGAGATGTCCCTCCACCCCAGGGTCAAAGAGGTTGGTGCTCAAGAAAGGGATATTGGCCAGCTTGTGGTGTGTCCCTGCCGTAAAGGTGGACAGACTCAGCCAGGCCCTGAGATGCATGGAGATGGCCACTGCCATGCCACAGGCACAGGAGTGGTCTGTGTGCAAGGCTGACTGGAGCTGGTGTTTATCCAGTGACTGACGTTCATCCTGGACCAGCTTCACCGACTGCTGCTGCTCAGCAGGGAGATAAGGGAGGATTTCATCTGACTTGCAGCAGGGAGTGACCCAAGTTGGCCATTATGGTGGAGTTACTCACCTGACGGATAACAAAGTACACTGCAGCATACACCTTTTTAGTGGCATGGTCGAAGGGCCATGCATATCTCCCAGAATCCCTCTGAAAATGACACAGGCACTGGCCAGGAGCAGTGCAGAGACTGAGGAGGTACCTACTGCAGTGGGTGCCGCTTCCTCCTCAAAGGTCACTAGCTGTGATGGTAACTGCAGCCACTGAAGCCTGCTTGCAGCCATCAGGCTTAGGTTTTGGATCCTGCTTCGAAGGCTGGCTGAGGGTGAGCCGGTGCTTCTTGTCTTCTAACAACTCGGGGAGCATCAAATGGCAAAGACTGCACCCAACCAAAATGTGCTACCCACCCAAGCAGTACAGGCACCTGTCGTGCAGGTTGGTGACCAACATCTGACAGCACTGCACACACAATTTTTGCCCTGGCTTCTGTAGCTCCATTGTCAATCATGAGAGGGAGTCGAAAAAGCAGAGAAGTTAGGTGAAGACTTCGAAAAAACTTAGAAAAAAAGAGGGTTGCCGATGGCACATACCGAAAGCAGGAGCTGCTAGGGAGGTGACTTGTTCTTCCAGCGGAAAGAAAGATCTGACATCACAGGGCAAACTCGGGATATACTGCCTGGATGGTGGGAGGAGCTTATCTTAATGTCACAGAAAGCCTATTCCAGTGGAACTGTTAGCGTGGCTAGTGAACTGTATCCACACCCCTAGAGACAAGTTTTTTTTTTTTTTTTGCTTGCTTCCTCTGTGGTGGAGGGGTTACCTCTGGGAAGCCAGGTGCATGGACATAACAGGTATATCGTCCTCCCTGTGCAGGCACAAGGTGCATGCAGCAGAAGGCTGGCTAAGCAAGATGTGATGGGAATCCCCTCCTTCGGGGGGGGGGTGCAATAGAAGGGTGTCCTGCCTGCTGCCTAGTGGGCGGAGGTGGTGGTAGTAGCAGTCCCTTTCCAGAGGTGGTGTGGCCTCCCTCTCCGGTTTGGGGGTGGAAAGGATGGTTTTCTGTTTGGTTTAGTATTCAGGTAAGTGACCGCCAGCCATTTCAAAGACGTTCATGTTCTGTAAATGTGTATGATATTGATTTTATTGTAAATTTGAATTTCTTAGAGTAGAGCTCGTGGATGCCTTTAACTAAAAAGCATTGAAGTGTGGTGTCTTTTTTGTTCTTCCTGAATAGGGAGGGAGGAAAAGGAGGGGTGGTCTAGGGACTTCCAAGCCACTGCACCTCCTCCAGTTGGGGTGGGCCTTTGGTGCAGAGTCCTTGTACACACCTCCCATAACTGAGAGGGTGGTCGATCCATGGAATTGCCTGCCCTGGGAAGTGGTGGAGGCCAAAACGGTAAATAGGTTCAAAAACACCTGGGACACGCACAATGGTATCATTTCACAGAAAAGATAGAAGGGGGGAGGGGTAGTTACCCTATCGGGCAGACTAGATGGATCTTGCTGTCCCCTTCTGCCAATTTCTCTGTGTCTGTGTAACCGACCAGTGGTGCATGCCCTTCCCCTCCTGTGCAGGTGGTGGTCTGGCATGAAGGTTGGGGGCAGGCCAAGAAAAAATGAACACAGTAACACGCGCTCAATGGCAAGAGGGTGCTAGCTGTATCCTGGTTAGACCAGAAGAACACAATTTTGGCAGCATTCGTGCAAAACAAAATAATAGAACAAGTCAAACTCTGAGGTAAGTATAATTATTGATTCATAAGCCTGAGAGCGTGACACTAAGCTCCAGCACTTTGCCTCGTAAAGTACGAGGTCCATTTGGAGGGCTTCATAAACCTAGGAGTGTTGCCTGTTGCATCCATAGGACCACAGAACTGGTCACCTTCAGTTTGCAGTCCTTTGGTACTAGGAATGCACAATGTGACACTCTTGTATCCATAAAAGGCCCTCCAGATGGACCCATAAACTTATATATTAGTTTAATGGTGGCAGGTGATATAATGTGACAGGTACTTTTAACTGACGCTGGAGGATCCAACCTTCTTTCTATCTTTCCTTTCAAGACTGAACCTGAAGTAAACCCAAAGGCGTATCCCCTTGCAGATGCCCAGCTGACAAAGACCATTTTGGATCTGGTACAACAAGCTGCAAACTATAAACAGCTGAGGAAGGGCGCCAATGAAGGTAAGACATGCAGTTTTAATTTACACACACCAGTTGATTTACTTGATTTACAACTGGTCCCGACTTTCCTTTGGATTTACTTGCTTGATCGATTTTCAACTGGTCCTGGCTTTCCTTTGGCCCTTTGCACCTTCACTGCTGTTAGCACCCAGTCTGACTTCAGCTGCCACCCCATTCGTACTTGCAGCTTCATCCCTACAGCAGGCCATAGCTCTATGGGATTGAAGATGAGAGGGTGGAGTCTCAGGACTGGCGTGGACATTTGAGCACAGGGGAGACTGGCCCTAACCCATTTCCTTTCTCACCATTATTTGGTCACCCATACTAAGAGAGCACTTTGCCTGGTGTAGTGCAGCAAAAACTATGCAATTTTCGCATAGCAGTTTATAGTGCATCTGTTTTCCACCCTAAAGTGGTTGTACTATTGCTTCACCGAAGGCTACATGCAAACTGCTGCACATTTTTCTGCTGTTCAGGTTAAATGGAGTGTCCTCAAATGTTGCTTGTTTAAAAACAAACTTTTTTTTATTCCTGCATTTGGTAACTGGAGTAGTCTAATTGGAAATCCGTTCCTTTTACAGGGGAGACATGGGCCATGAGGTGCTAGTAATGCATATAAGGTACAAAATTACATAGTACAGCAGGATACTTGGATACAGTCAGTACATTTACAAGAGTATTAAATCTGAAAGCATTTGCAAACTGAGTAGCGAAGTACTAAATCCTTTATGTTTCAGGGCTGTAGCTGAATTAATGGACCTGAAGGTAACAGTAACGTCATCTGTAGGCTTTGCTGCTGTACCTGGTTTGTTTTCGGTGGTGAAGCGGTATCAGCTGTATGTTCGGAAGTTGCAATTAAAACTGCTTGTGGGTTAATAAATGGGAAATTTTGGTCAGGGCATTGGGAAATTTCTGTATTCTTATACTGCCACAGGCAGGGCGTCTGGTTTAAAAAAAAAAAAAAAAAACAAAAAAAAAATTATAAAATAGGAACAGCAAATCTGGTTTTCTGAATGGTTATTGCCCATGCATGGGTAATAACAAGGTCAGAAAAGCAGGACCACATTACAACCGAAATCTCAGGGCAGTCAGAAGGACAAAATGCTTCCCTGGACTAATGGTGCACAGGGCCAAGCATGAGGTATATTAGCTGGCAAAGGATTGTGGAGGTTCCCCGGATATTCTGGTCCACATGGGTACCATTGACATTGAGGGAAATGGTGAGCTAGAGATACAGGCAAGGTTCAGGGAGCTTGCCTGGGTCTGTCATGATATAGGATGCACAATTTCCTTCTCGGAAATCCTGCCGGTGCCAAGGGCTAGTGAGGAACACAAGAGGAAGATTAGGAGATAAACCAGTGGCTCAGGGGTGGGTGTGAGGCCAGAGGGTATGGGTTGATGGGGGACTGGGGGGAGACCTGGGAGGATAAGGGGCTACATGCTAGAGATAGGCTCCATCTCAATTTGGAGGGGAAGGAAATCCTTAAGTTGAAAATAGAGGGGTTCGTTGGTGAAAAGTGGGGTTTAAACTTGTGAAGGGGGGAGGGATGCGAGAAAAGGCTGTCGAGGGGGGTCCGATAAAGGAGGGACTCGGTCTCCACCCCCTGGGGAGCTGGAGGAATGCGGGAAAAGGCGACTAGTAAGGTGCTGACTGGGAAGGACTGAATCCCCATGGGAACGCAAGCAGGGGAAATGGAAGTATACGGAAAGGGTGGAAGGTAGTCCTGCTAAATGGCAGGAGCTTTGGAAATAAAATGCCTGAGCTCCAGGTGATGCTAACTGAGGGAGAGGTGGATGTGGCAGCGGCCACTGAGACCTGGGCCACCGCAGGGCACGACTGGGACCTGAACCTGGCGGGTTACACCATGTTCAGGAAGGACAGGGGGAGGGGAGGAGAGGAGGGGTAGCAATAATAATCTAAAACTGCATTGGCATAGGAGGAGTGGAGGAGGCGGAGGGAACTGTGGAGGCGATTTGGGCCACCTTGATAACAAATGGGGGCAAGAGAGTAAAAATAGGAGAGGTGTATAGACCCCCTGCGCTGGTGGCGGAGCTGGAGGAAAGTCTGGTGACAGATGTCGGGAGACACTGCAGATTGGGCAGGGGAAGGGTGGTGGTGTTGGGGGACTTAAACATGCCAGGAACAGACTGGGAGAATATGACATCCTCGGTGGTCAGGGAACAGAGGTTGTTGGATGTCTTGCACAGCGCATTCCTAACTCAGCAGGTGGGGGAACCGACCAGGGAGGCGCAGATACAGGATGTGGTCCTGGCAGACGGTGACCAGATTGGGGGCCTGGAGGTAAGGGACCCCTTGGTGGGGAGCAACCATGCCACGGTCTGGTTCTGCCTGGACCTAGGAGGGGTAGAAGGCTGCACAAAGACAGAGGTAACCGACTTCAGGGGGTGGATTTCAAGGAAATGGGAAGGATCCTTAAGAAGCATTTGGGTGGGATTGGGCCAGACATGGATGCTGACAGTAGGTGGGAAATCATCAGGAGAGGGGTGCAGAATGCTACCAACACCTGTGCAGGAGTAAGACGAAAATGCGGTAGGGCCTGTAAACCCTGCTGGTGGACCAGGGAGGTCCAGGAGGTGGTGCGTGGAAAGAAGGCAGCCTATAGGCAATTCAAGTGCTCAAGGAGTGAAAGGGATCGAGGGGAGTACGAGCTGATGGCTAGAAGGGCCACTAGGGTGGTGAGGGCGGCTAAGGCAAGGAAGGAGCAGAACCTGGCCAGGGAAATTAGGAGAGGGAACAAGGGGGTCTTTAGAGAAAATACAAAATCACACATGCCCCCACAATGCAAAGCATCATGGGCTGCATATGCAAATCACCACAGAATGTTATGCTGGTCCAACTTTAAGCAGAATTGCATGGTGCCGAAAGGCCTCTCACACAGTTTGCAAAGGGTGCTAACAGAAGACATAGACACGTGTTTCGTCCTACCAGGACTCATCAGTATGCCTCGTCTGTTTGACACCCCAGTGGAATGGACCAGCTACCCCTAAGGCAGTGTGCCTGGGATATATTGTGGTGAACCCATTAAAATAAAAAACTATTACTAAGGGGGTCTTTAGGCACATTGGGGAAAAACGAAGGGTGAAGGGGTAGATTAGCAGGATTAAATCAGGGGAGAGATGGGCACAAGAACCGGGAGAGCAGGCTGAGGTACTAAATGAGTACTTCACCTCAGTTTTCACCAAGGAAAATGCATCATACATGGGAGGAGATGGTGAAACTGGGGGGGGGGGCCCTTGCCGATCGTCTGGTGTGGGGAGAGGGTGGGCCATCACTGACAGGAGGGGTGGGGGAAGCAAAGCAGGGGCATGAGGTAGCGGAGGTGGAAATCACGGCAGAGAGAGTGAGGGAAGCCCTCGGGTCCCTTAAGACGGAGTAAGCACCGGGGCCGGATAAATTACATCCCAGAGTACTGAAGGAACTGGCAGATGTCCTGGCGAAACCCCTGGTGGAGCTTTTCAGCATCTCTCTGAGGACAGGGTGGGTGCCCCAGGACTGGAAGGTGGCACATATAGTGCCTATCCACAAGGGAGGGATCAGGGCAGGTGGCAGGGAACTACTGGCCCATCAGTCTGACATCGGTGGTGGGCAAGGTGATGGAGGGCATTGTCAAGGAGAGGCTGGGGGGGACCTGGAAAAGTCGGGGTACCTGGACGATAGACAGCATGGATTCGTCCCGGGGAAGTCATGTCAGACAAACCTTGTGGAGTTCTATGACTAAGTGACTAGAGCCTTGGACCTGGGTAGACAGGTGGACGTCCTCTATCTTGACTTCAGCAAGGCGTTTGACTCTGTTCCTCATGGGGGCCTGTTGAATAATCTGGGAGAAATGGGGGTTGGGAACCAGATGATCAGATGGATAGGCAGTTGGCTCCAGGATCGGACCCAGAGGGTTGTGGTTGGCGGGATAGTCTCATCCCCAAGGAGGGTCATTAGTGGGGTCCCGCAGGGATCAGTCCTTGGGCCCCTCCTGTTCAATGCCTATGTCTCTGACATAAGGAAGGGTATCAGGAGTGAGATGAGTCTTTTTGCGGATGACTCAAAACTGGGGGCGGTGGTGGATGGGGAGGAGGGGAGGGTGGCCCTACAGGGGGACCTGGAGGCTCTGGAAAGGTGGTCTAGAAAGTGGAAGCTGAGGTTTAATGCAGGGAAATGCAAGGTGTTGCATCTGGGAGCCAGGAACTAGGGCCAGGAGTACACCCGGGGGGGGGGTGCTACAAGTCTCAATGGCTGAGAGGGACCTGGAGGTGGTGGTGGATGTCAAGATGAACAACTCTGAGACTTGCAGGAGGGCAGTGGCCAAGGCCAACAGGATGCTGGGATGCATCACTGTGGGATCACTTCCAGAATGAGGGAAGTGATACTCCCCCTGTATAACTGCTTGGTGAGGCCGCGCCTCGAGTACTGTGTGCAGTTTTGGAGGCCACACTTAAAGAGGGACATTGAACTCCTGGAGAGGGTTCAGAGGAGGGCAACCAAAATGATCTGGCACTTGGGGGATAGGCTCGAAGAGCTAAATATGTACACATTGGAAAAGAGAGAAGGGACCGGGGAGGGGACATGATAGAGGTCTTCAAGTACATGAAGGGGTTAAATAGGGGAGGAGCAGTCGGGTGCTCGAAGGAAAGGGGGCAAACTAGAGGGCAAGGGCGGAAGCTGGAGGGGGAGATTCAGGGGAGAAAGGAGGAGGTGCTACTTCACTGAGAGGGTGGTGGAGCCATGGATTTGATGCCCAGGGGGCAGGTGGGAGTAGAGATGGTGGAGGGGTTCAAGAGGGGGTGGGACAGGGGAAGGGTTCTGGAAGCAAAGTCCTGTGCAGCAGGAATATCCAGGACTGGGAAGGGAGAAGCCCGAGAGGGAGGCAGCAAGGTCAGCTCCCAGGGTGGGGGCTGACCAAACGAGCAGACACGAAAGGCCGTTAGGCCTATTCTGCTGGCATTTTAGTATGTGAGAACGTTGATTTTCAGACCCCGCCGTGTTGTTTCCCCTCACTAAGGAGGCCCATCAGACTTGCGGCAGATCAGGGAAAGTATTCTGCAGTTTGCCGTTTACTTTCTTTTCCCCAGCAAAAATGAAAAAGTGTTTTTAAAAAGCCACCCGGCTTTGTCACTTTACTGTTTGCCGACCTGTTTGCTGACCAGGCACTGCTATGTTTCCCGTCTGCTCCCGTTGTTGCCATCATGCTACTGGTCCCGTCGACGGTTTAAAGAAAACCCTTCATCTGTCTAATTTTATTTTTTTTTTAATTTTACTTACCTTGTCCACGTTTGCTCCTGACTGCAGTTTTCGCCTGCTCCACCAACCTCAATTAAAAAAAAAAAAAAAAAAAAGAAAAATTCCTGCCCATGTCGCTTCTGCTGCCATTGGTTGCAATTTTATCAATCGAAATAAATAAGACTGTTGTCTCTCTTTCATCCCTGTCCATCCTAGGGAAGGGAAAAACGCACAAAGTCCCCGCTTGCTCCTGTTACAGCTCCCTCTCACATAGTGCTATCATGGATCGCAATGTACAGCCCAATGTGCAAATGAGCTGATGAATATTCAAACAAAACAATGTAGGCGGAAGGACTTTTTTACCATAGAACAGCAGAATTAATTTTTTTTTTTCTACATGCAAGCATGATTTTTCAAACTGTAAAAAGTAAAATAAAAAAAGCCCATTTTATAAGCGCAACAAGACCCTCCAGGGTGTGCATGGAACATATTTTACTGCACGCCAGTGGCTAAAGGCACTCGGCCAGGGGCCTCGTGCCTTATTATGCCCCTGGTCGTGCAGTAAAATATGTTCCATGCACACCCTGGAGGGTCTTATTGCTTACATGCTCTTGGTTATCGTGCTGTCACAATATTATGGTATTTCATTTGGATATTTTTGGGGACCTCTGCTGGCTATATTTGTCATTTTAAACCTGCACCTGGGAGTCAATTTTTCATGAAACCCTTCACTTTGCACCAGCTTTTTGGACACCAGCTGCCCCCAGCACCCACACACACTCTCACTTTTGAGACACTTTTTTTGTACAAAACGTGCTACTTTCCCTCCCAATTTTATTTTTTTCAGGAGGAGACTGAAAAAAGTTTTCTGAGATTTTGCCAGACAGTATTAGACAGTTTTAAAACAGAAAATAATTGATTCGAAAGTAGAAATGGTAATACCTCAGCTCAGTCAGGGTAGTGCAGGTTGCAAAACTTGGGGGGGTAGATTCAGAAAAATGGCAAAACTGTACAAGCAAGGAGCTAAATCGGAAAGTATGGATCGTAACTTGAGAAGGACAGGTTAAAATAGAAGTATTCCCTTTGAGCAGGGTGGTGGACAATGGCCAACCTAAAATCCCTTCCGGCCTTATGTTAGTATGTATAACATTTGTTGTGTGTATGTGTTCTTGTGTTTTAGATTAGAAACCATGTGAAGCCCAACAGTATTGTTGTAAAGCAGCAGTGCAGAGAAACTGGGCACATTTATCCTACCTTTTTTCATTGTTCTTAAAGATTCCAGACATTTTCCAGTTTTATTCGGCATAAAAACTGAAGTTCCCTCAAAATATGAGTATTGTTTAATTGTTTTAATTTAGTTTGTTTACCATCTGTCTGTATGTGTTTCTGTACCCCCTTCCCCTGGTTGTGCCTGGAAATGAGCTTCACTCATGGTACCATTCCCGGTCATCAAAATTTTAAATAAATGTTTTTGTTAAGAAGTAAAAAGATGTCTGCCAGACTTGACTTAGAAATTTTGTTTAAAGAGGGAGTCTGGCTAAAATTTCTAGCATCAGTAAATTCAGAATTTGGATCAGCATATCCCCAGTCAGCCGCATGCCAAAAACGCGAGCTCTATGTTACTTTGTTTAAAAGTTACAAGTCATTTTGTAGCCCAAAATCTACTGCCTGTTCAAAAAAGCCAGTTTCAGTAAAGGGCTACTGATGATGACATAACCCGAACTCACAGCCTAGCCCTTGCAAACTACCTTACAAGACTTACGTCTCCCACATTACATAACCCTGCAGTAGTATTAAACATCTGGAAAGGAAAGCTGACAGTGGGTGAGTCGGGGCATGCATTTCCATAATGTGCAGATGCAAGGTACAGTACTTGGGGATGTGACGGGGTAGGGGTGGGGTTGGAGTACAGCAGCAAACATGGCTTTAAAATGACAAAAATATGTGCAATTTTTATAATAGTGCAGGGATGAGATTTCGAAATGTCACCAGACTGCAATTGTGGAATGCAGCAATCACACAATCTCAAAGTAGGTGGGACACTCAGTTTTGGAACGTGGCAAGGATGCTAAAATTCTTCATGTGGCGGTGTCGTATCGTTTTAGAATGTGGCAGAGATGCACAATTTTGAAATGCGGGAGACGGGGATCCGTACAGTTGCCTGGCATGACGTTGCCCGACAAGCAGTATACCGACGCCAGTTTCCTGTCATAGGCTTTCACCGCTAAATAAAATCCCGCTTGACATTTCCCTGACATTACCTGCAGCAGTGAAATGCTTTCATATGATGACAGAACAAATCAGAATAAATCGGATCCCCCTTTCTATGCTCATGCTTTCTGCTTGTGACACAGGGAATGAGGCTGAAATAACAGAACAAATCAGATCCCCCTTATATGTAAAGTAAACACTGGTGATGCTTTCTTCTATAACAGACAATCAACAAACATGTAAAGGGAATTGAATCCCAGACGTAAATGTAAATTTAAAATGAGCTTACCAAGTTACCCCAGCCCCACCCTTTCTGATGTAAGCAACTTGGTGGCAGCACAAGAAGCAAACCAGGTCTCTTGATCAGGCTGACATGCCCCAGTGAGACTTACTAGGGAATGCTGAGTCAACAGTTGTTTCAGTAGCAGGCTTCTTGTTGAAAACAGTACTGTTCCCTCAGATGGAACAGGCAGGAAAAGTTTATGGCAAGAGTGGGTCTTACAAGGGGGAGACTAAGGCAACAATTGTTTCAGCAGCAGGTTCCCTGTCACAAAATAGTACCAGGGAGTGCTTTTTTTCTATGCTTATGCTGTCTGCTTGTGACGCAGGGGATGAGGCTGAAATAACAACAAATCGGATCACAGACGTAAATGTAAATTTAAAATGAGCTTACCAAGTTAAGAGATGGGATGCTGTATTAACTTGGTAAGCTCATTTTTAATTTGTTCTGTTATTTCTGTCACAAGCAGAAAGCATGAGCATAGAAAAAAGCATCACCAGTGTTTACTTTACATGTAAGTCGAGCAAACAATAATTGGGAAAACATCATGTCGGCAACTTGCTTTGCGGAAAACAGATCGCGGGCAATACAGAGTCGGGGAAAACTTATACCGGGCAACCATACTAGACCCGAGAGACGCATAGTTGTGGAAGGTGGTAGGGATATGTAATTTCGCAACGTGTCTTGGATGGATTAATTTTGCATGTGGTGTAGTGATGCAAAATTTCAAAATGTGGTTGATATGCTTGATTTTTAGATTGGAGTTACAACATTCAATTTCAGAATGCGGAGTGAATATGAAATCTCAAAGTGGCAGTGACGCAGTTTCAGAATCTGGTAGCCACATGGAATTCCAGAGTGAGGCAGGGATGCATAATCTTAGAATGTAACTTGAGCGTGCAGTTTTTGAATGTGGCAGAGACACTCATCTTCAGAATGTGGCGGATGTGCAGTTTCGGAATAGGTGAGAATTGCACATATTCAGAATGTGACAGTGACAGGCAGTACTGGAGCATGGACGTTTACACACAATTTTGGAATGTGGCAGGCAGGTCCAATGTCAGAATGTGGCGCTGACGCTCAGTATCAGAATGTGGTGCTGCCAAACGCTCATGCAGTTTCAGAATGTGACAGTGCCACACAACTTTGGAGTGTGGCGGTGCAGTTTTAAAATGTGGTGGAAGCATACAGTTCCAGAATGTGGCAAGGACAAGCAGTTTAAAAAATAAAATGGTGTATCCTGCCATATTCTTAACAGTGTACATTCCTACTTGTATTCCAGAATTGCCAGTCCCCACTAAATTCTTCAGTGTGTGTCCCTGTCGCATTCTGAGATTGTGTCCCACCACACTGCGAGATGGCACATCCCTGCCACATGCCGAGATTACATGTCTTCTCTCCCCCCCCCCCAAACATTCTAAAATTGTGCACCACTTTGACAGTCTATACCTTTGTTCAGTGCTGCATTCCAAAACCACCACCTGATGCGTTCTAAAGTACAGTACCGTGCATCTGAACATTCTGGAAACACAAGCACTGCAGGCAACCCTGTGCCATTGTTTGTTTCTCTCTCCTAAAGCTGGTCTCCAGGCTCATCACAACTGGGAGGTCCTTCTTGGTACCACATGACAGGCAGGATGAAACTGGCTTCTGCAGAAGGACTACCTCCTCCCGGACACTTCCTTCAGGCACCAGTTTACTTCCTGCCGGTTGAGGTAGGATCTCTGCAGGACCTTCTGTCACAGGACTAACAGAACTGAAGGCTACTATCTGTGAGTGCTTGGCATTTTTTCTTGCTTTCTTTGCTGGATCGGCAGTAGCGCTGGTGAGCGCTAACGCAGGGACCCCTGTCTCAGCCTTGCAAGCTGTACAGTTGGATTCCCTGCTCCCTTCCGCCTTCCCGCGTGTGGCAGCACACCCCCCCCCCCGGCAAAGGAACACTCGCTAGTAGGGGCCTAGGTGTGCACGGAGCATCATCCGACCCGGCAAGGAAGGGCTTCAGGGTTGCAACAGTCACAGGGCTTCTCGGAGTGTTATTGATCGGAGCCCTGTGTGTGGATTGGCGCAAATTCTCGAAAGCTCCACTGACCCCCACCTAGCCATCAAGCTCCTGCAGAATCGGGGCTTGTGAACATAATTGGGGGCTCCGGGTTTATCATTAGTCGACGGCCACTGCAGACTTAGGCCATCGATGCGGTCGGAGTGCCGCCCGACTTCTCTGGCTCCCCGACGGTCTCCAGGAGCCCCCAGAGTGATTGTGCTATTTGCAGGGTCTGAGGCACGAGCGGGAAAGGCGGGCAGAGCATCAAGTTTCAAGGGGCACAGTAGATTTGCTAAGAGCCGTGATGCATTCAACCAGGGTGTGAATCCTTTCAAATTCCAAATAATTCTGCCATTAAACAGGGATTAAGGGCTTACATAAGCACACCACTTGGCTCATTTCAGGCTGCTGGCCTTTAAAGGGACCTTATCTTCATGGGGGCAGTCCAATCCAAGGGCCATTTAAACCCCCTCCCCAGCTATTCATCGGCCCTCCAGCATGTCCTCAGCTAAATGGGACAGGCCATCTAGGGGCAGAAAGTGCCACAAATGCAGGTCCCTGATGTTGGCAATCTTTGCAGGTTCATTATGCATTAAATGTGACAGTGCTACGTCTGTAAGCGTGAATGAGGCTGACGAGGCATCCACCTCTGAATCTCAGGTCCTACGCAGTCAACCTGTGGGACAGGGCCAGTCCTCCACCTCAGAGGGGCTCTGCCACTCAGCCAGGGATCTAGCCCCAGACCTAATAGAGAAACTAAACAGGGCTTTCGCCCTTAACCCCTGTTGCTTTGACATCCTGCCACAGTCCCCGAATCCCAGGGCACTTAGGAAGGCCTCCCGCAAGTGCACCCCCTTCCCTTCCTCGGACGAGGCGGCTCTCCTCTCATGACACAGCAGTAGGAGGAGTGTCAGATCCAGGAGCAGATCTAGATCTAGGGATGCCACCCATGAGAAGCACCGAAGGGACAGATCTCCCTCAGTGTCTAGCTATTCTTCCCCAGAAGAGGGGGAAATCCCAAACTCGGACTCGGACTCGGACTCATCACCAGCCAGAAACTTTGATTTGGATGACTTGGACTTTTTCATCAAACGGGTGACGGATGAAATTCACCTGGGCCCATCTTCTCCAGAACCCAAGCACGCAAAGCCAGCCTTCAGGCTCGCTTTGACTTCTAAGCCAGCGATGACTTTTTCTATCCCTCCGGCCATGGATGATCTGTTAAGGGAAGAATGGCAGGGACCAAGAGCGTTTCTACCCCGTTCCACGCCAGCTCACCAAGTTACTGAAATTTGACAAGAAAATGACGGAGAGATGGATTGACAGCCCCAGAATGAACTCTTTAATCTCCAACCTCACAAAAAAAAAAAAAAATGGTTATTCCAGCCGAGGGTGAGGCTTCCCTGAGGGACCCAGTGGATAGGAAGGTGGATACCTCCATAAAGAAGGCTTTTCAGTTAACCACAACCTCGCTTAAGGCAGCTGCAGCTAATCTCTTCTCAACCCAAGTGGCTCTGTCCTGGGCCACTGATCTGGCATTCCAGCTAGCTGATGAGCCAGAGAAGAAAAAATCTGTTCTTCGGCAGGTTCAATGAATGGGGCTAGCTTCGACCTACTCTGCTGACATTTCGGAGGAGGCAATCGGGTGTGCAGCAAGAGCTATGTTCTACCAGACCTCAGCTCGGCGAAACTTATGGCTCCAAGCCTGGAAGGCGGACGCCTCCTCAAATATGCACTTGGTGAACGCCCCTTATGAAGGAGGCCTCCTCTTCTGTTCAGCTCTAAAGGAGGCAGTTAAAGAGTCAGGAGAGACGAAAAAGTCCGGATGCCTCAATCCCAAGGCAGGAACAGACCATGGACTTCGAGGTCCAGCCAGAATTTTCGTGCCCAGAGTTTTTCCAGGGGCCCCACTATAAGGCATTTGCAGGCAGACGATCATGGTTCACTTCTCGCAATCAACGTGGCTCCAGGGGTGGCTCCTGAGAAGCCGGGGGTGACACCAAAAAAATCACAATGAGGATTCACTGGCCCATCTTGGTGTAGGGGGCAGGCTTTCCAGCTTTTTCGAGGAATGGGTCCACACCACCACGGACAAGAGGGTGCTAGACGTAATTCGGGATGGTTATTTCATAGAGTTCGAGGCCAGGTCCCCGCTGCCCCACGTAGTGCCCTTGCCCGTCTCAAACAATCCAGTAAAAAGAGCGGCGACGCTGCAGGCGATTACAGACCTTATGCAGGCACGAGCGATCAAAGAAGTTCCCGATCAAGAAAGGAACAGAAGAGTATATTCTTTATTCTTCATAGTTCCAAAACGCTCAGGAGGTTTTCGGTCTGTGTTAGACCTCAAGTTTTTGAACGGATTTGTTCGACACAGGACATTCAAGATGGAAACGCTATCCTCCATCATTTGAGAAATCCACCAGGGGGAGTTTTTAGCCTCGGTAGATTTGCAAGATGCGTATCTGCATATCCCCATCCAGAGAGCACACCGGCAGTTCCTAAGGTTCAAGGTGGAGAGCTATCACGTTCAGTTTTCAGCGCTACCATTTGGCCTGTCCACAGCCCCCAGGGTCTTCTCCAAATTCCTAGTAACAGCGATCACTCGTCTCCGTCTACAGGGGATCTAGCTCTTCCCATATCTGGACGACATCCTCATCAAAGCACCACAGTTCGATCAAGCAGTCCAGGCAGTATCGGTGGTCACTCAGTGCCTTGCCTCTCTGTGGTTCATAGTCAACCAGAAGAAGAGCTCCCATCATCCGTCGCAGTCCCTGACTCATCTAGGAGTAAATAACACAATCCAGAACAGGGTTTTTCCCCACAGAGGCTAAGTTCAAGGAACTGAGTTCACTCATCAACAAATTCCTAATGACTCAAGCCCTGCCAGCGCGAGCCTTCGTGCAACTCATAGGAACAATGGTTTCCCTGGCAGACTGTCCCATGGGCATTAGTACACATGCACCCTCTCCAGTCAGCTTTCCTCCGTGGGCCCAGTCGGGGGAGAGAATGGCCCAGCAGGTTCAGATATCTCGCCAGGTAAAAGCTTCCCTTCTATGGTGGGCCCAACGATGCAACATCATGATGGGTCTCACCCTGGGGCATCCGCACCAGATGAGTCACCACAGATGCCAGCCTTCGGGGCTGGGGGGACACACGGAACAGCTCTCCACACAAGGCAAGTGGTCACTAGTGGAGTCACGCTACAGCATCAATGTGCTGGAGATGTGGGCAGTCTGCCTGGCTCTTCAACAGTTCAAGGCGCAGCTCTCCAACCGGGATGTTCTGATTCTCACGGACAACCGAACAACGATGGCTTGCATCAGTCGCCAAGGAGGCACAAAGTGCTCTCGGATATTAGAGACCCTTCTCCTCCTTTTAGTGGGCGGGAGTCTGAGGACAGTATACATTCCAAACCACGAAAACATCACAGCAGATTGGCTAAGTTGAAAGGACATTCTGCCAGGCGAGTGGGAACTCGAGAACAGCGCCTTTCATCTCATTACCACTCAGTGGGCCCCAGAGGTCAGTCTTTTTTCCTGCCAAAAAGCAAATACTGCAGTTCTACTTCTCTTCACGGACGAGAGGGCTATGGCACGGACGCCTTCTCCCTCAACTGGGGACAGTTCGATCTCCTGTATGCCTTTCCACCAATTCCAGTATTATCGAGGGTACTTCACAAGATTGCCCAAGATCGAGTAGAGATAATTCTAGTTTGTCCACGCTGGCCTCGCAGACTGTGATTTCCTTGGTTGGTCCAGGAAAGCCCAGACCTTCTGCATCAGGGACCAGTACTGCATCCCAGTCCACACAACCTATCGATCTCGGCGTGGAGATTGAGCGGGAAACTCTCAAGGACTTGGGTTTTTCTGCTCCGGTCATTGAAATGTTGATCCAATCCAGACGTGCCTCATCTTCCAAGGTTTATTACAGAGTATGGAGGAAGTTCCTGTTCTGGTTACATTCCACCTCTCCTCCAGATGACTCTGTGTCTCTGCCTACTATTCTTCAATTCCTTCAGGAGGGTTTCGACAAGGGACTCCAACCGGCTACCTTAAGAGTCCAGGTCTCTGCTGTAGGGGCACTCCTGTTGGCAGACTCAAGGGAATCTTTAGGAGTGTGCTCTCACGTTCTACAGTTCCTGAGAGCAGCAACATTGAAACGTCCACCAGTAAAGCCCGTCGTTCCACCCTGGACGCTCAATCTGGTTCTTGAAGCCCTCATCAAGGATCCTTTTGAGCCCTTGAAGGAGGCTTCCGTTTCATCTCACTATGAAGTGATTGCAGTAAAATACAAAAAAAAAAATCAGCCGTCTCATAAGTGAGATGGGAGCCCTGTCATGTAAAGAGCCGTACACTTTCATCAGGACTCTGTGGTCATGCGGACAGATCCCGCTTTTCTACCAAAGGTAATGTCTCCATTTCATTGCAACCAAGTCGTGAATCTTCCCTCCTCCTGTCCTCATCCCAAGAATGAGAAGGAGCTAGAATTTCACACTCCGTATCCAAGAAGGGCCCTCAAGATCTACATCAAAAGATCTGAGCCAGTTCGTAAGACTTCAAGTTTATTCATCCTTACCTCAGGCCAGAATGTGGGTAAGAAAGCTTCAAAGGACTGTCTTGCTAGGTGGATTCACTCCACCATTTCCATAGCTTACCAGAAAGCTGGGATCGACCTACCGGGGCCATTGAGGGCTCACTCAACCCGAGCGATGGCTACATCCTGGGCAGACATCAGAGAAGCCTCTCCAGCAGACTTGTGTAGAGCAGCCACTTGGTCATCCATCCATACATTCGCAAAGTTCTACAAATTGGATGTTTCCGCCTCTGCAGAGGTGTCTTTTGGCCGTAGGGTCCTCCAGGCTGTGGTGGACCTATAAATAGACTATGGACATTCTTCCCTCCCAGGAAGCAAGGGGATGTACTGCTTTAGTATATCCCAGCTGTGATAAGCCCAGAGACAAGCTTTAGGAGGGAGAAATAGAAATTTAAATGCCTGTAAATTTTCTTTCTCCGACTGCTGGTCTCCGTGCTCCTTCCCTCCCAGAATGTAGAAAGTTGGCCAGCTAGGCACAAATCTCTTCTTTTGTTCCTAAGTTTTATGTGTTTCCTCATGGGGCAGTTGCTATAGAGGTACTGGCACCTGGAGGAAGTGTCTGGGAGGAGGTAGCCGTCCTGCAGAAGCTAGTTTTATCCTGCCTGTCACGTGGTACCAGGAAGGACCTCCAGTTGTGATGAGCCCGGAGACCAGCAGTCGGAGAAAGAAAATTTACAGGTATTTAAATTCCTATATTTTTAAATAAATGCTATAGCTACAGTATCTATTAACGTTGAAGAAATAGGTCTTATAAGGTTGCTGATAGGGAGGACTAGTCTGTGAGTTCTGGTTATGACATCATCAGTGACTTTTCACTGAAAATGGCTTTTTTGAACAGGGAGTGAAATCAGTGTTACAGAATAGGTCATAACTTTTAAAACGAAGTAATGTAGAAACCTAATTTGTGGTATGAGATTTATTGGGGGTAGGCTGATTCTAATTCTGCAGTGTAGTACTTTTGACCGGACTCCCTTTTTAATACCCGGTGGGGAGTTGAATAGAGATGATGATTTAAAAAAAACCAAAAACTGTACACGGCAAAGAGGAGGTACCTGGAAAAGTAGATTTGACATGTATGCCAATATTTTCATTGCAGGTGAAACTAATTTGCTCGGGAAAACTTTTCTCTGTTGCACTGCTGCTTTGATGTATAGCCTCCCAGCCATATAACTGTATATTCTGAAATCACTTGGCGGTTCCTTTATCACATAACTGAAAGTATTCCTATTTTTAGCTCTGTTCTCCACATCCTGGTCTTCACTGGTGAGAATTTCTCAGACTTGAGTTTCTCTGTGGAACTAGCACTGCAGAGAAGTAACAGTATCAATGTTTGTATTTTGCAGCTACCAAGACACTGAATCGAGGGATTGCTGAATTTATTGTGATGGCTGCAGATGCGGAACCTTTGGAGATAATTCTTCATTTGCCCCTGCTTTGTGAAGATAAGAATGTGCCGTATGTCTTTGTGAGGTCCAAGCAGGCTCTTGGAAGAGCTTGTGGAGTATCCAGACCAGTTATCGCAACATCAGTGACCATTAAGGAAGGGTCTCAGCTAAAACCCCAAATCCAGTCCGTTCAACAAGCAATTGAACGTTTGCTGGTGTAAATATACCATTTTTGCACGTGCGCGTGCACACACCCCCGCTGACAGAACTGTATACAACTGAAATAAAATTTGAAAGTAATTCTGACAAACTGATATTAGTTTGTACAGCAGAATATATATAATTTTGTTTAGAGCTTTTTTGCTCCTTAATTTCATTTATGTACATTGTATTGAAGTTCAGAGTATGTTCTGCAGCAATTGGTTATCACATGACCTTGAAATGCAACATTTTGCATTGTATTATAATTTTTTAAAATAAAGTTCTTATAAATAACACAGTGGTGTGACTTCTGCAGAAGCGGAATTCAAATACTGCACCAGTGCAGATGTTTAAAGGATTGTTGTTTGGGGACCATCATTTTAATTTCTCTGAAACAGACTTTTTAATGCTTTTATTTTACCCCGAATTGTTAATGTCATTGGTTCTGTCCCCCCCCCCCCAAAAAAAAAAAAAGAGTATAACGCAGTGGGTTAAGGCTCTGAGCTGGAGACCTGGGTTTGAATCCTACAGCTGCCTAGGTGCATACTGTGATTCTGAGCACATCTGTTAAGTTCCTAGGTCGCATCTGGAAACAAGCTTTGGCTTGGTGTGCTACTCCTGGTTAAACAGTGTTCCCTTTCCCAGCTCAGTGGTGACCCCCAGCATATCCCTCATGGAAGAGACCATTTGACTGGCAGGGCTGGATGCGAGGAGTTTCTGAGAGAGGCGGGGGTACAGCCTGATAGACCTTGTGTGGATGTGTGAGAGGGGATGTCACTGTATCAAGGTTTCACGAAATACTGTGATTGATACTATGGCCTTATAGGGGGGAAAACTACCCCTTCTGGGCCAACTTTTCCTAGCACAAGAGTACAAGGAGATGTTTTTGTACAAAAATTACTACTTTCATAATATTGCAGTATTTGTCACAGATATACGGTCAACATTTGACACCATGACATCATAGGAGACTTCATCTGCCTGTCTTTGTCTGCACTTCATTGTCCTTGTATCGCACCTCTTATTGGGGCATGGCCACAGGAAGCAAGGTAGGAGTCCATCCATCAAGGCTGTTGTGCCGACAGTGCTCTTGATTTTCATAGTTCTCGATTGGGACCATGTAATCCCTCCTGGTAGGCCCCCAAGTGGGCAGCGCTCCTTAAAATCACAAGATGTCTGATCCTGCCTATGCCAGTCGGCACCCGCCATTTTGAGCTTGGGAATGAACCAGGGTTGTGTCTTAAACCTCTTTCACTTCTATTTGCTTGTAAGATATTCCACTCTTACCAGATTTTAAGTGTTTTTCTAACTGTTTTAAATTTTCTCAGGGAAAAAAGTTTGGCTTCCATCCCAAGCACTTCAGTACTGCGGCCCTCAAAGTAACCAGTGACGTCCGTAAAGCCACATGAAAAGGTCACATCACTGGTGCAGCTCTTTGAGAATCTGGCCCCTGGTATATCCCAGGGGTTAATCTCGGTCATGTCCTCTCCCCAAGGTTGCTCAATGACATGCCTACCAGTAACTAGAGAACTGTACATACGTATACAAAGTCATAGTTCTCTACAACACCAGTCACTGACGTAATCAGTGTTGAAAACATTTTAATACCCTCACTGAATGGGGGGGGGGCAACCCTGCTCCTGCTCAGTAGGTACCAGAAGCTCTTCTGGACGAGCTACAGGAAGGCTAGGGCTGGATAGGCCTCTGCAGTACTGTAGACTCCATCCTCTGTGTGCATTGAGCATGAAGCAGTCACCTCCTCTGTACCTGAACTACGGGAAGGCCAGGGTCTGATATACCTACCTGTTACTGGTGCCAGCCTGTCGGTGCAGCGGTTGGATTTCCGCTTGCGATGCCAGCGACCCGGGTTCATGAGTGGACTCCGGTCACTGGAGGGCCGGCCGGGGGGAGAACAGCTTGAGCGTCCCACGACAGCTTGCCGTCTCCAGGGGGCGGGGGGATGGCCGGTGCCCACGCTACTTGTGGGTGAGCTCGGGGGGACGGGCAACCAGTAACGCAGTGGATGTTGACAGTGCCCTGACGTCCGGGGACTTCACTGCGTCAGGGAGAAAATGGGGAAACCCACCTGCCGGCTCCAGGATGACTGGCTTCCTAGGGCATGCCTCCAATTTGCCCCTGCTCACTGACCACCTCCACAAGGGCCTGTCGAAATGAAGGATTACGGGGTCAGAGCCCCACGTCGTCCCCGCTCGGGGGGGGGGGGGCGAAGCTCCATTGAAGACTGGGAGGTTGGTCCAGGTGGCAGGAGGATGACCCCTTGGATGCCCTGAAGGAGTTGGCAGGCAGTAGGAGAGAATAAAGCATAATTAAAAAAAATAAAAAAACTACCTGTTGCTGCAGGGGCCATTCTCTATGCGAACTGGGCATGGTGCAGCTGGCTCCACTGAAAATTAATTGAATGCGCAACAAGCACCAAACTCCCAAGCCCAGCTGCAGAACAGCTGTTATGGGATGAGAGGTCTGCACATCACTCATTTGGCCCCAGGCCCTTTTTTGGCTTGCTGAAGGGTAGCTGACCTAGACATTTGATTAAGGCTTTGGGTGCGATTCTGGCAGGAGCACATCACAGCATCAAAGACAAGTGAACAAATGACTGCATAACGAGGTAGGCTGGGTGTATTTGGTGTGGGCTGAAACAAGACCCCAGCTGGAATGGCTGACAGCATGCATCCCCATGGTAGCAGTAGTGCTGTTGAATCGTGGGCTTTTTGAGTGAGAGACAGCACACGTTATCAATTTAGAAAGGTACCACTACCTGTGTTCATGCCGGAAGCTGCAACAATGTTTCTCAGTCAGGGACTTGAGAGGTAGTAGCCCGGCTCACGCTACTCTGGTTGGACCACCACTGTTGAAATAAGGGAATTGGTGGGCTAGTTGATTCTGTGGAACCGGGGTTTGAGGATCATGAATCTGATTTGTTAGTGGCACACTGTCTCCTCCAATCCCTGTTGTAGCATGACTACACACACACACACACACACACTTCAACAGTCTTCCCCCCAATTCAAAGGACATTCTTATCTAGATGCAGACCTTTGGCTCCGAGGTTAATATTCTCATTAGTATATTGAATTTGAGCTTTTATCACCATATTTTTCAGTGACCCCTGCATGTGAAGGCTCTCATGATGGAGGACTGGTCCCAAGTCATTGATAGTGAGTTGCATTCCTAGCCCCAGCGCCCCGGTGGCACCTCCGTGTTTTTCAAAGAGAGACCCGCTAGTCATTTGCAACCTCTCATATTCTCCCTTTCTGAGCTGCTGCCTGTATTCTCCCATTCTTTCATCAGGGCTGAGCATGGTTACAGACAGCGACATGATGCCACGGGCCCCTTTAACCACAGCAGGCTGGTTTCTTCCCTGGGGGTGTGTAGTAGCCCAACATCTACCTCTTCAATAGTAGGCTACTCCAGGACAGAGCCGAAAGTCTTTAGCACCATTTGTTCTGGAGGTAGCACTAAGGATAGCCATGGTAGTCGGTGAAAGTCTCACTTTATCAGCGGTTAATACAGTAAGGCCTGGGAGGTGTTTTTTTTTTTTCTTCTAATTCTTGCTGACATGTCCTATACTGCTGTATGGGGCTACCCACTTCAACTGGGTAGTATCCAGCCCTCTTTTGTCTTCTGGTGAGGGGCACTTATGCTCACTGGGACAGACCTTTTTCAGAGCTACCCCCTCACCAGTTTTGGATTCCACTGATGTGCAGTAGTGCACAAATACCCAGCCTTCTAGAGGTGGATAAACTCGTCTGTGCAGGGCATCCAGAGCCTTGGAGGAACATTTCAGGATTTCCTAGGAGATGAGATTCCATCTCCTGTCCTTAATCTTTGCTGAGGTATAACAGTATTGGTGTACATACTTTAGATGTAGCTCCTGAATTTTAGAATGCCATGACTACCCATTAAGGGGGTCTCCCTGCAGGGATCTGGCAATGGACCATCCACACAGATGACTGACACTTTGCTTCAGAGCATCTTCTCTGAGAATCTTATTAGCCAGGACCCTTGTAAAGCTAACACTTTGCCTAAGAGAGGCATCAAATACCTGGGGGGTCATGCTTGACCCATCCCTTACTTTTGAATACCACATTAGTGCAGCAATAAAAAAGTTGAACCAAAGACTAGGAATGTGTTATAGACTCCAGCACCTCCTGTCCCCTGAGGCAAGACTAGCTATTGGGAGAGGCCGCCTTCTCCCCATTTTAGAATATTGTTCTCCAGTTATAGTCCTCTCACCCTCTGCACTACTAAATCGCATGAACACTGCATATAACACATGCAGGTTCATTGTACAAGCCCCATTTTGTATTCACCACTGTCACCTATATCAAACTCTTAAGATGGCTCTCCCCCTCTGACCATAGCTGCTGTTTGGAACATTCATCTCCAAAACATTGCAAGCTGGGTTAGGATCCCCCTGTCAGGCCTGCTAAAACCCAAGAGTAACAGGCGTGAATTAAGGTCCTCTAATAGCAGGTTGATGAAGTGTCCCAGACGAAATACAGAAATGGGTAGGAGAGCCTTCTCCTATGCCGCACTCAAACCATGGAACTTCCTCCCAAACAGACTGCACACACCTGTCTCGCCTTCCGCTTTCAAACTGCACTTCCTGGAGGAAATGTTAGGTAGATCTCTCTCTGCAAATGCTACTCAAAGCAACTGCAAGCGCCTGCCGGGTATATCGGCCAAGCAGTATGGAAGAGCCTGCTATATTAATGCACTTCTTACTGAGATGTTTTGACTAGAAACAAATTATAATGTCCCTAAATCCAAGAATAACTATTTTCTTACTCTCTTTTTTTTGCTATATGTTCTCTACTTATGATTCTCTCTCAACTGTGTTTGTCGAAACTGTTCTGTTGAATGTGCCCTCTAAAATGGCCTGGGTCATGCCTGAAAATGGTCCCTGGGATCAGTGTATCGTACCCGGTAATCAAATCTTCCTGGGAAGCCACAACTGGCACATGGGGCAGACATGAATCGAGCAGTTCACACCTGAATAAGAACGTTGCCTATCAATGGACTGGTCAGATGAGGTGGAAAACAGAACTATGTTGGACACCAGTTGACCACAGAGACTGCCTTTGAAGGTCCTTTGGATTGGTCAGGATTTCTCACTGCAGTCATACTTCAGCTAACGGCCAGCTTGGTATACCAGCTCCTTCCATGTGAAAAGCCTCTCATATGCAGGTTGCTCCCTCTTGGGGACTAGCTTTGACTTGCAGGTGTAGGATTCAGCTGAGGCAGCATAGGTATGCCAGTGATGGGCATAGGCAGCTTGGCAGCCTATAAGACTGGTTCAGAATCTGATACTACTCCTGCATAAACAAGAAGAACAAAAAATGGTTTACCCATCAAAACCAAGGACTCCAGTGCATACAGTCCAGCAGACCAAATCTGCTGTTAAGAGTTCCTCTGCCTCCAGTTGTATTATTCCTGGATAGAGAGGGAAATGTCGAATGACTATGGGTTGCAGAGCAGATCTCCCAGTTCTACAGAATAGTTTGTCTGAATCAAGTCATAAGAGCCCACCTTCTAAGGTAGTTACATACAGTCTGTCTATACTAGATATGTCCTTAGAACATGCTACACAATCCTGTAGTTACAGCCTATCAGACTACCTTGTTATTTCTGTGCATTTCCTTTTCAGTAGCTCCTACATGTGGGTTCCTGATAAGCTACAGTAACATCGCAACAGACACAAGCTCCCTCGTCAACATAATCAAGGGCCTCTTGCACCCTTCTGGGTGATTCCTTTACTTCAGGACAGCAAGAATCTGCCGTCATGGCTACATATGTCCACAGAACAGGAATCTCAGGGATTCATAGCTCTGATAACTCGTCCCAGTGGGCTACGTTTTTCCACTTCTCTTTCAGTGGGTCCCATTGGGCTGCCTTCAGGCTCAATACCATAGCGATAGCTGCCTGTGTGATCTACTCGATCAGCACCCCACTCACATCAGCTAGTAGTTCCCACTTTCAACCCACTATAACTAGCAGGGTCAGTTTCCTTTTCCTCATGAGATACAGCCTTTGATAGGGAACAGATCTGAAGACAGCCTTAGGCCACATCAATTTTTTGGTTGAGTGCCCTCTACTCTGGAGCTTGGATGGTGGCCTCTGGAGCAAGGGAGTCCACCTGGATTAGTCCTGGTCTCTAGGGCACTGGTCTTTGTTAAACATAGAAATATAGAATTTGTTGGCAGATGAGGACTGCTTGGCCCACCAATCTGCCCATTTTTCCTGTGTACTGCACTGCCAGAGACACAACCTGATCTCTGGCTCTTTTCCTCCTCCCTTATTCCTCCCCCCAAGATTGTTTTATGCCTATCCCAAGCTGTCTTGAACCCTTCTACAGTTTTTGCCCCAACTACCTCCACTGGTAAGCTGTTTTCAGGAATCCACCACCCTTTCTGTGAGGAAGTACTTTCTCAAATCTCTCCTGAATTTACCCCACTCCAGCTTCATAGCATGTCCCCTTGTTCTTGAGTACATTTGTTTCTGGAAAATGCTGCCCTCCTGTGTCTTATTTACCCCATTTAGGTATTCATAGGTCTCTATCATATCTCCCCTTCCCCTTCCAGGGTGTACATATTGAGTTCACTCAGTCTCTTCTCATATGAAACATAGAAGTTGATGGCAGATAAGGACCGCAAGGCCCATCCAGTCTGCCCATTTCTTTTTCTACCTTATAAATGTGCCATCGGCCTTTGCTCTGTCAGTGGCCTATCTATTCATAGTCATTTGTATTGCTCCCTTATGCCTATCCCATGCCTGTTTGAAGCCCTGCACTGTATTCATAGCCACCACTTCTTGTGGTAAGCCATTCCATGCATCCACCACCCTTTCTGTGAAAAAGAATTTCCTCACATTCCCCCTTAATCGGCCTCCCTCTAATCTCATGCTGTGTCCTCTTGTCCTGCTATTTTTCTTATATTTAAACATGTTAGACTCTTTCACCTTGTTTATGCCCTTAAGGTGTTTGAATGCCTCGATCATATCACCTCTCTCCCTCCTTTGCTCAAGGGTATACATATTGAGCTCCGTTAATCTGTCCTCATATGTCTTTTGATGCAGTCCCTGCACCATTTTGGTTGCCCTTCTCTGGACTGCCTCAATTTGGTTAATGTCCTTGTGAAGGTGTGGCCTCCAATACTGCATGAGTACTCAGATGGGGCCTAACCAGTGTCTTGTACAGAGGATTATTACCTCCCTCTTACGACTTGTGATACCCCTACTAATACACTTAACACCCCTAGCCTTACTCTACTGCTTTAGAGGTCTGCTTGGATGATTTTAGGTCATCAGTGATGATGATGCCCAAGTCTCTTTCTTCCTTTGTGACTGCTAGCAACTCCTCCCAGCCTATAGGTGGCTTCAGGGTTTCTCTTCCTTATGTGCATGATTTTGCACTTCTTTGCATTAAATCCAGTTGCCACTCTTCTGACCATTCTGCTAGTTTATCCAGATCTCTTCTCATTCTGCCCACCCCATCTGGATCATCTACTCTGTTGCAGCTCTTGGTGTCATCTGCAAACAGACAAGCCTTACCCTCTAGTCCATCTGCAAGGTCACTAATGAAGATGTTGAATAGGACTGGCCCCAGGACTGATCCCTGAGGTACCCTACTGTGACTTGCATCTCTTCTGACTGTATACCATTTACCACCACACTCTTGTTTTCTGCCCGTCAACCAGTTTGCCACCCAGTTGACCAACTTCTGACCCACCCCGAGCCTACCCAGCTTATTTATCAATCTTCTATGTGAACAGTGTCAAAAGCTTTGCTGAAGTCAAGGTAGGCGACATCAACTGCTCCCCTTGGTCCACCACTCTGGTTACCCAGTCAAAGAAATCTATGAGATTAGTTTGACGGACCTTCCTTTGTAAACCCATGCTGTCTTGGATCCTGTGCCCTATGGATTCCAGGTGTTGCACTATCCTTTCCTTAAGGAGTGCCTCCATAATCTTGCCCACTACTGAGGTAAGACTGACTGGTCTGTAGTTCTCTGCCTCCTCCCTGCTGCCACTCTTGTGGAGCGGGATCACATGAGCCCTTCTCCAGTCTTCTGGGACCTCCTGTGCTCAGAGACTCACTAAACAATTCTGCTAATGGCTCTGCTAGTTCCTCCTTTAGCTCCTTAGTACCCTGGGATGTATGCCATCAGGTCCCATTGCCTTATCCACCCTGAGCTTAGGCAAGCTCTTGTAGGACCCTTTCTTTGTGAAGGGAGTAGTGCTCACCTCCCTCCCCCCTGTGTCCATGATGCTGAGCTGTGGGCCCTGCCCTACCTTCTCTTCAGTAAATACTGAGCAAAAGTATCTATTTAGGATAGATGCCTTTACAGGGTCCTCCTCCTCCTCACATGCTCCCTTTTCTCCATTAAGCTTAGCAATACCCCCTCTGGACTTTCTCCTTTCACTAATGTATCTATAGAAAGTAGGAATTTCCTGTTATTTGTAAGGAACACCTTGTCCCTGTGAAAGATAAGGTAATTTGACTTTGTGCAGAGGGCCTGCAGTTCATTCATCCTCCTTGCAGATGCCATGGCAATCAGGAATATTGTTTTCCATGTGACATACTTCAGTTTAGTAGCTTCTATAGTCTTGAAAGGAGCCTTCATGAGTTGGGCAAGACAGACATTGAGATCCTATAGAGGTACTGGGTCCCTTACGAATGGGTACAAATGGCTGAGGCATTAAAAGAAACAAAAAAAACCTTTTTGAAAACAGGTTGAGAGGTCAGTGACCTTCTCTTGGCTGCTGATATGTAGGCTAACACTGCTGCTAAGTGCACCCTTTTGTATTGAAGGTCTCTGCCCTAGAGACTGTAGGCAACCATGACTCTACTGGGATTATTCTTTTGGGTGAATAACAGTAAGGAAGTCTCTTCCATTTAGAGGACTATGTTTTCCTGGTTGCTGGTTTCCTTGAACTTTAAGCACCTTCAGGACTTCCTCTGTGAGATTTATTCCAGAGTATTCTAACTCCTCAAGAACAGTGCCCTCAGAGCTGGCCCAGTGACTGGGAGAGCTGAGGTGCTATGCACCTTACCTCCCACCATGCTGGCGACCCCGAGTTTGGGAATAAGCTGGGGTCAGCCAGGGGAGAGGACTGAGCATCTGACAGATGGCTTTCCTCACCGATGTGGGGAAGCATGTAGACTCGGGCCTTGGCTGCCCCTGGGTGGGGGTCTGAGGGTAGCTCTGGTAGCAGGGGACTTGGGGAGAAAACAGAAAACCTGTCAGAGCAGGCTTCATGAAACCCTGCCCAACCACCTCTGTCCAGCACGATCACTTAGATCGCTGGGCCTATCTGGATATATGTGTCCCCAGGTGAGGGAAGGATGGCCCTTCCCAGGGGGAAGTCCGTGGGGAAGATGGGCTTGACATCCGAGGGAGGTGAGTGCCAGATGAGGGGAAGTGGAGACAGGGCTGAGAGGCTACCTGCACCAACCTAACAAGGCAAAAAGCTTTATATTGGGGGGGGGCGCGCATGCCCTCAGACGTAGTGTTTTGAGGTTTGGAAATGCTATGCTGCCCTGATATGGGGTTAGCAGATTGTGACTTAGTGAAGGCTGATTGGAGGCTTGTTGGACAGGGCCAGCAGAGTCCAATACCAGGGCTGTCTGGCTCAGTCCGGAGCTGTTAGAATCATTGTTGCAGAATCCCCTCCTGAGTTTCAGGAGGACTTTGAGTGGAAACGGTGGGAAGGCATACAGGAACTGCTCTGTCCAGTCCAAGAGCAGGGAGTCCTCTGGGACTGTTCCTCTAGCTGGTGATCTGCAACAAAACTATGGAAGTGGATTGTTTCCCCAAGGTTGTGCCTGAAAACAGTCCATTGGATCAGTGCGCCCACCTGATAAACAAATACATAAATGAAATTAGAGAAGGATTAGTTAATTCTACTTGCCGTGGAGAGGATTTTGTAATGCTTTCGGTTATTTTTTTTTTTATTTTAATTGTTTTGTGGCTGGAGGGATTGTAAAAGACCTCCCACCCAGCCCTTCTTTTTTCATTTTTTAAACTATGTTTTATGTACCGGGCAAGGAACTCTCTCCAGCTACCCCCTGGAGCCCTCGACTCTACCTCCTGGTTTGAAGCCCTTCTCTCCACCAGGCCGACCCAGTCCACTGGATCTCCCGGCTTTGAGCCCCTTGGGGTGGGACCGCCTACGCCCAGGCACCTTATAGACAAATGCACCGGGCTGGGGGCAGAGAGCGAGAGAACCCAGTGGCTGGAGTGTGGTCGGGACGCACAGGAGGCGCCTTCGCCTATCCCTGGCCGGGAATTTTTCCTTGTACAGTTTCTCCCAGGAGCGCAGTCGTGCACTGACCTCAGCACGGCTACTGACTCCTATGCGAGTAGTACCTCCGGTCTCCACCAGAGGTCTCTACTGCGCCGGAGAAGCCCAGGATCCCTCCCAGGGGGATGAGAGCAGTCCTCTGGACGCTTGATCCCCCTTCCTCCCAGGCCAACCCTGGGCTCATTCCCGAACCCAGGTCGCTGACATGGTGCGAGGTGTGGCTTCCAGTGTCTCAATCCTCTGCGCCACCGGGCCACACCCAGTCCTTCTTAAATGCTGAAGTGCCACTGGGGGTTGGGTTTGAAGGCTATGAGGGAAGAGCTTGGGGAGCTGCAAACTGACCTGAGCCCGCAGGTCAGGAGGGAGGAAACAAGGAACAGTCATATGAGCTAATTCTTAGATATATAACTTATGAGTAGGACTGTGGTGTACAGTTAGTACTGTAACTCTTATGAGTAGGATTGTGGTTTCCAGTTATTACTGTAGTTGGCTGTCTTAGGCTGTATGCAAGGGCATTTGGTATTACAATTTCAGTTAGAGGTTGGGCTAGGATTAGTTAATTTTACTTGCTATGGAGAGAATTCAGGTAGTCAGCAGGAGTTAGCACTCCTAGATGTCTGGAGGGAGCTGAACTTTTCAATGAAAGATTATACTTTTTACTCTTGCCCTAATGATTCCTACTCAAGAATAGACTACTTTCTGTGTAGTAGCCCAGATTTGCATAAAATAAAAGACTGCACCATCTACCCCAGGATGGTATCAGACCATTTAGCAGTAGCATTAACTCTTCAACTGGGTGATTGAAGCAGGCGTACCTCCTGGAGGATGAATTCCTCTCTACTAGGTCGGGAAGATTTCCAAGACCGTATACTAAATGTTAAGGATTATCAAAGACACAGTCCAGTGGAGGAATCTGGCTTTAAGTGGTTTTGGTATGGGTTAAAAGCAGTAATATGAGGGGAGATAATCTCATATGCCTCACAGCTAAAAAGGCAACGTAAAGGAAAACAAATCTTAGAAAAAAATGAAAACAGCTAGAAACCATTTCTAGGCAGGGGAACAACTCAAAAAATACGGAACGATTTAAATAAAACTAGGAAAGAAATGCAAAACATTTTAGATCAACAGACTAAAGGGAAGTTACAGTATACTAGTCAAAGATAGTATGAACATGGCAGTAAAGCTGGTTGACTTCTCGCCTTCAGGCTTAGGAGGTCTCAAGCCGACAAATACTGTATGTGAAAAAAGTAAAGACTGGATCGTGAGCAGGCGACCACTCACTACACCCCTAAAGAGATAGTAGGGGCATTTCACAATTACTACACTAACATTTACTCAACAGATCTGGGGAGAGCTAGCACCCCACAAAGTATACAAGACTATTTAGCCAAGGTCTCTCTCCCTAAGCTATCAGAGGAAGTTAAACTACAACTAGAACCTCCCATAACAGCGGAGGTCATATACACTATAAAAACATGAAAATCGGCAAATCACCAGGTACTGATGGATTTAATGTTGTTTATCAAAAGTTTTGTACACAACTGGCCCTTATATTAGTTAAAATGTTCAGTTCTTGTGAAACAGAGGAGGACCTTCCCCACTCGTGGGTAAGTCCCCAGACACCTGCACATCCTACAGCCCAATTTCTCTCCTTAACGTCAACTCAAAAGTTTTCACTAAGATATTAGCTAATAGAGTGAATTCGATCATAGCGGATTTAGTTCACCCAGACCAAGCGGGCTTTGTCCCGAATAGACACCTTAAGGACAACATCAGGATATATCTTAATATACTGCATTATGGAAAGAGGGCCTCGGAGCAGCAAGTTGCCATTGTGATGGACACCGAAAAGCGTTTGCTTGAGCTGTGATTTCCTCTTAGGCAGTAGAGTACCAATTCCAACGAATGACTGGAATTCAAGAGCAACCCAGCTTTAAACTTATGATTCTGAGTGCCCTTCCTAAGGGTAGGAGATCCAATGGGCAGAGGTTCTTCACAGTAGTCCTATTGGCGGACGCAAGTAAGGCCATCACCAGACGTTGGCTTAATCCCAACTCTCCCACCCTGTCTGAATAGATAGAAATAGTGAAGGAGATCTCGCGGGCGGAGAGAATAATGGCCGAACTCCATTTTAAGGAGAGAGGAGTATAATGGAATATGGTTGCCATTAGTGCACCTGATTGAGGACCTGCAGGGAGTCTCGGTCCTATCCCAGCAGGCCTTTTCCCACTGATCACTGGAAGGCTTCTTGTGCAGACAAACCACGACATAGTGCAATATTCCTCTAACAGAAATAGGATGAAAATTTACACTCAAATATTCAGCCATGTACTGAGTTTAATTATTGTATGTTTACATGTGTTCATAAGTACATGAAGTTTATTTTGATATGTTATGATTTGAGAGACATATATAGGGTTGGAAGATTAATGAGGTAGGGAACATAAAAGGTAAACATTTCTTTGAAGATCTTCTAGCCGAGGAAAGGAAAGTTAATTATTGTTTTCTACATAAGATACAAGATGTTCTTACCTGTGAAGATGTATTCTGACCTATCTGCTTGTACAATTAATTTTTCTGTGTCTGACTTGAATAAACTTGAAGTTAAAAAAAAGGAGAAAGGAACACTGCCAAAAGTGTAGATAGCACATCATATCCATGTCGCTAGAAACTTATTTTGTCATACTCCAGCCAGCGATCGGGGGTGATGACCACTAGCACCAGGGAAAACTTATACATATGTTATTGTATTATCTATTTTCCCACCGTACGTGCTCCATGCCCTCGACTCCTTCAAGCCGCCTAGGTCCCCTGACCCACCTACTACCCACTCTGAGCTCTCCGACCATATCGTCAGCTATCTTGGGTGTGTCTCATATAACCCTTCACCGGATGGGTCCCTCTCCTCCAAGGGGAAGGCACCGTGGGGAGGCCAGCAAAACCCACTTGGCCCTGGGGTGCTGCTGAGGTGGACATGGCTCCTTGAAGTGTCAGTGGACGGCAGCTGTCATCTGGCCGGTCGTGGAGCGATTTCCGCTTTTCTGGTTGTTCCCTTACTGCGCTGCTCATGCAGTGCTCCAGTCTCCACAAGGGGCTGCTGCCAAGCGACGCTACCCTGCTACTCACCCCAGGAGAGGACAGAAGTCCCACGAATGCTCAATCCTTTCCTTCCCGCCAGCCCCCTGAGTCTGTTCCCGAACTTGGGTCGCTGGCATGGCGAGAGGTCTGGCGTCCAGCACCTCAACCCTCAGCGCCACCGGGCTGGAAACTTATATTTTTAATATGGGGCTGGAGATCATGGGGGGTGGGGAGAGACCACTGGCACGAGAGAAAACTTATATTGTTAATATCGGGCTGGCGATCAGAGGGGGGCACTAGCACCAGGGAAAACATATTTTTCATATCGGGGATGGCGAGGGGGGGGGACACTGCAGTACCTCTAGGCCCTTGCATGAAGCAAATGCTTTGTGAATCACTGATGATATTCATGTCCTCTCCCCCTCATCTGCACTGAGGCCCCCTCCACATTTTGCCCTGGTGCAAACCAGGCTTTTGTGTATACCAACTTAGCGCAAAACTGAGTTTGCTCCGGGGCAAAGTTTTGTGAATCCTGGTCCTGAGATCTAAAATGGGTCACCACTCCCCATTTGTGCCCCACTGAGAGGCAGGGCTCTTTTCTACAACTGTTGCTGCCAGCAATTTTTTTACGTCCCATTCCAGCACCATTCTCTCTGTGGGAGAGAGTGCTGGAAAAGTCATGTGTTTCTGCACTCTTGGGAATTTCTTGAATTGCAGAGACAGTCCTAGGCCCACTACCTCCAGAACCCGCTTGCCTGTGGTAATGGTTACCCATTCCTGAAGATAGTGAGCCAATCAATTTCTCACCCCTCGTGGCAATGACGGCTTGCGACCTGGGCAGAATTGTTAGGGGGTTGCTTTGGATGGGGTACTAGTGCTGCAGCAGCAGTACGCTTTGCACCCCTTCTGCCCGAGATCCTGTAGTATGCTCTTTGTGGCTGATTCTCATATGGGGTGGAGTATAGGTTCTTGAAAAGCAACTCTTTCCTCTGTTTCCCCTTCCGTAGGAGGTACAGGCCTCTTCTTTCTGTTACTCTTGTAAGTGGTCTTGTGTTCATCCACTGCTATCATATATCCCTTTGTTTCGTCACCATAAAGTGAGTTTCCCTCAAAGGAGAAATCCATTGCTTTAATTTTGGTATCCTGGGAAAGAATGGTAGTCCTTAACCAGGAAAATCTTAAGGGCACTGCATAAGCTACAGCTCTAGCTGGTAGCCAGGGCTGATCTTGCTGTGGCAACCAAGTCATGTGCCACATCATTGCCTGTTCTATCAGCAAATGCCAGAACTGTGTTCCACAGTGCTTTCTAGTACTGCACTATATATGCAGAATAAGCTGCCTGCCAAATGATCAAGGACACTGTAGTATAAGCTTTCTAACCACAGGAATCCCTCACTTATAGTTTCACTCTGTGCATCATTCTTCATAGACACAGATGTCCCAGAGACAAACCCTATTCTAAGAATGGAACTTACAATGGGTGTTTGAAAAACTCTGTAGCCACGTTCTATCCTGGCAGTTGTCAAATTTCTCTGCCTGGAGAAAACGGCCTCCCCAAGTATGGCCAAAGCATCCAAGCTTTTGAAGTCCTTCCCTTGAGGCTGTGCAGAGAGTGTGTATTTTGCTCTCTTGCAAGCAGCAGTCACCTGGACTACACACTGGTGATCAGGGTAGGCATGCAGGTATTCCACCTTGTGTCTGTCCACCTGGCGTTTTCTTTCAATCTTTTTATCAATGGCTACAGCTGACATAGGTACAGATATGGTTTTGGATATGGCCTTCTTATAAGAAGTATGTATGGGGACTAGCAACCTCCTTGAAGGTGCCATACCCATCGTGTCCATAAATTCAACATCATCTTCATCCTCCTCAGTTTCCTGAGAGCGGATATTGAGACTATCAAGCATATGTCTAACAAATGAGGAAAATGAAGTATAGTCCTTATTAATCCCTGGAGGAAAGCCAGAATCTTGTTCAGGTGCACCCTCGGATTTTATGGGGTCACCTTCCTCCTCCATTGGCAGATAGGCTAAAGTCTCAGAATGAGTGAGTGTGTTTGTGTTGTGGAGGGTGACATGTATATTATTAAAATGTCCCATGGCCTGGATGACCTGGAAAAAGTGCCACATCTTTGCTATGTACTTAGATGAGGGCATTTTTTGTTTGTAATCTGCTTGCTCCATTATCTGTTCAGGAATGGCAATGACATTTTTTTATTTATTTTTAGCAGGCACCACTTCCAGTGTTTGCTTAGAGGTGCTTGTATTTTATGTTTTTGCCATTAATGGATTCAGAAATCTTCTCGGAGGATATCTCTTTGATCAGGCCACACCTTTGGAACTATACCTGCATCAGCACTAGGACCACACAGAAACTTTGCAAGCTGGGGCTGCCCACAACAACATCATGTGCCAGTGTCTCTAAGCATAGGCAGCCCCATCTCTCCTCAGTTCTTCTCCGGCCAATCATACTCATTGGCCCCCGCTATCAGAAATATCATTTCCAGATGCTGTTTCTTATTCTTCTACAAAATTAAGTAGCAACTCATTTAGTGTTCTCGGCAACTCTATATGACGCCGAGAGTCCCATCATTGTTTTTATGTTTTTCAGCATGTGTGGAGTCAGGCTTTGTGGGGTACAGAATGAGATATGCATCTGCTTTCCATGCCTCTCACTCACACCGAGCTTGCCCGTGAGGGCTGCCAAGCTTGCCTCTCTGCCACCTGGTGACATCGCAGTGATGCCTACTTCAGTTTCTTTACTGCAAAAAACCCTCTAGAAGCTAGGGGAAGAAATACCGCCATAGGAAAATGGTGTCACCTGTCCCACCGACCGAATTGCAGCTGCTGACGGACACATCATCACAGGGACGTCATCAGCTCAAGCACAGGAATGATAAAATGGCCTTTCCAACAGGATCCTGGTCACTGTTGGTTAACTAGGATCTGCAACTTATCCATTAGGTAAGGAAATGGGCAGACTTGGTGGGCCAAGCGGTCATTATCTGCCGTCAGATTCTGTTACTGCTGCAGCCCTGAGTTATCCACAATCTCCAGTGTTGTCATCTGCCCTGGCAGCAGTGAGCATAGCCTCCCTGACGGTCGACCAGACACCAAGGTCAGAGTTTGGCTTAGGCACTACTGGGCCTATACAGATGGTACATTGCCATCATCGTCAGGTAACACCCTGCTGCTGCCCAGGGCTTGGCTTCAGTGCTGCTGTTCCTATATGGCCAGTATATTGCCATTATCATCAGGTCAAAGTCTGCTGTCAACTCTCAGCCCCCCTTAACAGTTGACCAACTGTCAGGGTCAGAGCTTGGTTTCCATCTTACCGTGCCTAACCGGATGGTATTTTCTAATCGTTGCTAGGTTGTCCATCCATCATAGATTGCAGCACTGATGAACCATGAGACGGGCATCAATATGTAAACAATGCTGGCATTGCTGTGGCAGTTATACCACATACTGTCACAGGCTTACCTGTGCAACCTGTTATGATGGGGTTACTGCCCTGCAGGGGCTGGTCAATGTCTCAAGCCAGTACAGTGCTTATACCTCCTTACCTACTGACTCCACCATCACCAGAGTGGTACTGTATTCCTGTTGCCGAAGAAGCTACATATTCTCCCATAACCTGAAGGGAGTTAGGAATATAAGGAGGGTTATGCTGCACAGCACATTATCTGTCTGTGCTGAAGACCTTGTGGTGCACTTCACCAGGTTTCCACCAGAGGTCCCTGTCCTTCAGCCCACTATGCAGCTCATGACCTCTGCAGTGAGTCTATGTGGTGAAAGGCAAAGTCTCCACAGACATGAATTTCATGACATTTTCGGGGTGCCAAGCACTCCCTCCTTTATTTCTTCCTCCAGTATGCCAGAACAGCTGGAAGGATGCAATCTTTGCAGACTGGCATTGCACATATACAAACATGCCAGCCATGTTCATCAAAGGCTGATGGGAACATGCATCCTGTTCCATCACATTCTGCGCTGCTGATGGCTGCCCAGCAGAAGGCAGTGGGCCTATAAAAATGCCCTCTTAATCTCCTGATAAAGAATCCAGGAGAAGGGGTGCAATGGGCCATAGCAATATCTACCGTTAAAAAAAAAAAAAAAAGTTTTTGGTAACCGGATAAGGCCCACTAGACACAAGTGCCTGTTTTCAGTGGCGACCTGGGAGCACTGGGCAGTTAAATGACTTGCTCAGAGTCATACAGTATGCAAGTGGAGGTTGCGAGAATCAAACCCAGGTGTGGTCTGCTGGATGTACCAAGCTCATTCTCAGCCTGTTACTGTAACCTCTAGGCTATGCTGCCTTTGCTGTCCTGGGTTTTTACAAACTGCCAGGCCCATGTGTTCAACTTTTACCCTGTGGCAGGTCTCTCTGGAGGCAGGCCAAAACCTAAATGTTTAACCCTAGGAATTCTTCTTTATGCTTGACAGGTGTAGTATTCCAGCTGTGTTCAGCTGCCCTGGAGGAGTTTATGCTAATGATTTTTGACATCAGCTAATCAGAGAGTAGGAAAAGAGTGCTGCCTGAGCTAAAGTGGGAGGTCAGTCAGATTTATTTCTCCACTGACTGGAAAACACTGCCCCGGAGTTCTCTCTTCACATTTTGTTTGAAGAAGTTAATTTCTTTCTTTCAATTGGTAAACCTTTTATTTGTGCTGCCTTAGTGAATTTTAAGTGATTTTTTTCTACTATTGTGATGTTTCATACTTTGGTTCCCAGGAACTGCAAATTTCTCTCCTCAGGGTTTCTACAGCAGTTCCTGATCTTTTCTGAGGAGAATTTTTACTGTTTTTCTCACTAAACTTAACCGCAGTTCTCAGTTTAATTCACGGTTGTTCTTTTTATATATATATATATATATATATACACACATACATACACATACATATATATTGGATCCACAATTTTACATTGAACTTTTTATTTTTAGCACTCCTGTGGAACCGTTTTCCACAGTTCCATAGCATTTGGGAACCAAAAACTTTTCAGTATTTTTCCCATTTAGGAGTAACTTTTTTGAGGTCTTCTGACAAATTAGCATGTCAGATAGACCCATAAGAAAAACTGGTCCTTCTTTTGTAAAAATAGTGTAAAGTGTAACCGGATTCAGACCATGTGAACTTTGCTGTAAGGCTTGTTCTTTTTTTATACTGTATTTTTATTGTTTTACCAATTACATACAGTAAAGAAAACACAGACATAGTACTTGACAAATACATAAAAATAAAACGATACGGGCACCACTCCTCATACTATAACCAATAAAAGTACATACTATGCCATTAAGATACGTCATAGAGTGGGGTTGTACCGAACATTTTCTTTTTTAATAAGTAAATTATAGTCCATAAAGTAGCTGTTGAAGGAGTGCATGAGCTGCACAACAACAGAATCCAAAAGGGACATAACAGAAAGTCTCAAAGTTATTTACCCTCCTACCAGAGGAGAGAATAAAAGGGGCCATGCTATTCCTTGACTGTACACTAAAGTGCAAATTCAATATCGGTTTCAAAAAAAACCATCAATGAAATAAAGTCTGTTAAGCACAAAAAAGAAAAAAAAAAACAGGTATGATTACTTTTCTACAGTGATCAAAACCAAAGAGCCCCTCAGGTCCTAAAGAAACTTTAAACATGAACATCTGTCACCTGTAACTTAACTTACAGAATATGCAAATATATAATTAGACATACAGTGAATGCAGTCTAGAAATCAAATCTCTTCATCTGAACTCCGGACGTACAAGTCCCCAGGTTCTGGATGACCAGCTGCATTTCATAGCATCTGAGGGGTCAGAAAACAGAAAAACCTTGCCTTCATGCACAATTCGCAGTCAAGCCAGGAACACCATCCCATGCGTTATAGCCGCCTACCATAGCATGGAACAGACACCATCGAATTGTTTCCTCTTCTGCCTTGTGGCAAAATAGAGATTGGGGTATATCCTTACTTGTATTCCATTCTGCAATAACATTTTCTTCCTTCCGGCAAGGGCTAACACCTTATCCCTTGCTCTGATGCCATCCGTAATTACCACTATGGCCCGAGGAGCGTCTGGGTTGTCTTGTCTCCCTCTGGGAGTAACTCGGTATGCTTTCTGTATGGTTATCAGCCAACAAAGCTCTTCTTCCCCAAATTGCTGCCAAAACCAGTCTCCCCAAAAGAGAAGCAGATGGTCCCCCTCACTTCTTCAGGCATGCCGATAATGTGCAGATTGGCCAAATGTGCCTGATTTTCTAACGTCTCTAATCTTATGCATAGATGGTGGTTTCCTTTTATTACGTTTGCAGCAGTCCCCATTGCCGAGTCGGATCTCTTGGTTGCCTCAGTTGTAGCGATTTGAATGGCTTCCAAGTTCATCTCTAGTGTTGACACACGATTCGTTAGTGTATCAGATTTAGTCAAAGTGTTCAACTTGGCACCCACTGTTTGTAGGGATTCAAGCTCGGGAACTTTCTTGGCAGTTGCTGAATGTCCTGGGGCTGACCTGGTGGTCGGAGCTGTGTGAACATTTTTACTAACCGATCCGTCCTGCCCTTGTTTCTCCTTTTGAGATTTCCCCATCGTAAAATACAGCAGTTCAGACACTTGCCAGGTGACTTTTAACTCGATCACTGAAGCCTCAAAATAAAGTTTTAAGGTGTTTTTCACTTCGTTTTAGGCAGAGCTTGAAACAAAAGCATCCATCTTGCTTGGGCTCCACAGCGTTCCTTAGCTCTAAACCTTGTTCTGAAATGGTTAGGAATAGAGCCAAAAGGTTGGAAATTATGGCTTCTCAGTCTGTTTCCCCCTCAAATAAAAATTCTGAAGAGGGGTCATCCTCGCATAAAGCTAAAGGAAAGTCTGATAAGACTCTGTACAGAATAAAACAGAGAAGAATACTTCCAACCAAGCCAAAAAGAGACACAATGAACAGGTTTCTGATAAAGTGCCTGCTAACAAAAAGAAAAAAGAAAAACATATCACTGCCCCTGTCACTGAGAAGCAAAGGGAGATGCCAGTGACACAAGAAATTATGGCCTTTGATGAAGAGTTGGCTAAGGATTGGCATTCATGCCAAATGGTGCAGGCTATGGGCAATATATTTTTTTGCTCCTCCCTTCAGCTCCCCGGCCCACCTCGTTTTTAGACCAGCCTAGACCCTGCCGACACTCAGCCCATCCCCTCCACCTCAGATCGCAGCCACCCCAGGAGTAACTTGATGTCACTCTTCATCGGATGGGTCCCTCTCGTCCGAGGGTGAAGGTGCCGGGGGGGACAACCAGTGCACTCTTGTTTGGACCCTGGGTGGTACTGTAGACCAGGGCTTCCATGGCGGCGGGTGCCAGCATCCGTCATCTGGCCAATTGGGAAGCTGCTTTCCTGTCTTCTTCCTGGGGGTGTGGTGTGCCACTGATGTCAAGACAAATGCCGACATCCACCACGCTCCCTGCATTCAGCGAGCTCAATGAAATGTTGTGTTCTCAACCTCTGCCACGAGACAGCACACACCGAGCCACAACTCCCCCAGGAGAAGGTGAGCAGCCATCAGGCGCTCAAACCTTTACCCCCAGCCGGCCCTCCAGCGACCTGGGTCCATTCCCAAACCAGATGCCCGGCATCCTGGCAATCAACCGCTGTGCCAGCGGCCGCTGGGCAATATCTGTCTCTCCTGACCCTACTACCCTCACACTTCAGACCCTGGATTTTTATTATAAGGGTGATGATGATGTGTTTGGGGAGGAACTCTCAGAACCAGAGGTTCCCCCTGACCAAGAGTTTGGCTGTCCCTCTAATGGCCAGGAGGATTTCTCCTCTCACTTTACCTTCATTCAACATATGGTGGACACTCTGGATCTCACCATTCAAGAGACCACCGACCAGAAGGTGGAGGAAGATTTTTTAGATATGATGAGTCTCCCTCCTTCTAAAAAGTTGCTCTTGCCTATACATAAATCACTTCACAGATCAACTTTTTTTTTTAACTTTATGTTTATTGTTATAGAACAATGGCATACAAGTTATACTCGAACACCAAGCATTCAATAAAAAAAAAAAAAAATTAGTCAATGAGGGTGCCACCCCTCTTAATACACGCAGATAACAGCATCTTGGTGCAATATACATACATCTTTGACAAGGGAAAACAATGCCTTGGTATTAAATTTAACTATACTTATTCGTTGCCATGTATACTAGCCCATGAGTTGCATGGATTTTTATTCAATAATTTTATTTTTAACCAAAAGTCACCAAATTTCTTCACCTCCTAACTTAGAGGAAAGGAAAGCTGTTAACCATGCCCTCTGTGTCAAGTTGTACTGTGCGCAGTACAAAAACCAACCTTTAGTTGTAACCTGAGCAAATTACAGATCTCTATATGCTATGTAACTTTATTAAACACTAAACCATAATAGAAACTATCAGCAGAGTCTGTCGAGGAGAATACTCTCCACACGAAAACATAAACGTGGTGGCAGGCCACCCCAGGCAGAGAGGCTAACCCGAAATTGAAGCATAAACATGAACATCAATATTTAGCTCTACTTGGGGACAAGCCACTTACCCACCATGCTGTCCTGCTGTTAATGTGAAAAAGATAAAGTCAGCCTGGATTAAAGTCAAGCCCCTTCATCTTCAGAGGACGAGGATTCTGGAGGTTCTGCAGCATCATGGGGAGGCTTTGCATTTTTTTGGGCCCATATTAGCACCCCCCCGAATCAGTAAAATTATACACCTTCCACTCATGTACAATCCTTAATCTGGCTGGGAAAATGATGCCATGAGGGATCTTAGCTTCCCTGAGCATGGCACACACTCCATCAAATCGTTCTTGTGTTTTCTGGTTACGTAGCTACATTCGTACCTGATGTCTGTCTTGAAGCAATGGCCCCTTCTGCCTTGTGACAGCCAGTAGAAAGTCCCTTGTTCCCTCTCCATCGGTGACCATCACGGTGGCTCTCAGCACCCCCGGGTTGTCTGGTTTTCCACAAGGTGTCACCTGAAATGCCTTCTGAATATGTATCGGGCGGTTCAAAACAGTGTCCCCCAGTTGCTGAGTTAGCCAGTCCAGCAGGAATAAGGGAAGATGGTCCCCTTTGCTTTGTTCTGGTATTCGGATCAGGCGGAGAGTTGCTGACCATGCCTGGTTCTCTAGCGTTTCCAGGCACACTTTTAACTGAAAGTTCTCCTTCATAGGGGAGGCCGCTGTTCCCAGGGCTGTGTCAGCCCATTTCACGGCTTCAACTGTTGAAGTTTGTACATGCTCCATAGTTGTCTTGAGAATGACCACACGGTTTGCCAGTGGGTAAAATTTTTCAGCCAGACCAGACACTGTATCAGCCAGTTAATTTTTATGCCGAGGAATTGGAGGATTTCTTCAGTGGCCTCTGTTGGTGGATTGGGCGCTCTCCCCTGCATCACCCTCTTGGCCGGAACTCCAACAACCAATTTCTGCTTTGCACCTTCTGACTGCTGCTTATCTTTTTTGTCCATGGTGGTGGATGAACTCTCCTCTACCAATCCCTCTGCTCCAGTAAGTTGACTTTTGCTCAGAAAATACATTTTATTCTCTTTTTATATCACCAGTGCATAGAGCTCGAAGTTCAGGCTGCCATTTGACTTGGGCTCCACAGCACCGCCTCGCAGAGCAACTTTTAAAGTACTTGACAATCCCACTTCCATTTCAGGAGTGAACAAGAAAATTGAGAAAAAGTATCAACTGGAAAGGCATAATGCAGAGTTTCTGTATACTCACCCTGATCATGAGGAAGTGGTGCAGGCTGCTGCTTGTGACAATGCTAAAGCACCTCTTTCCTCACAACCTCCTGAAGAGGAATCTAGAAGGCTTGATTTCATGGGCAAAAAATCTTATAAAATAACCTCACTGCTGCTTTGCCTTTCTACTTACATGGCCTTTGCAGCCCAGTACCAAAAAACTCTCTGGAACTCCGTGTTAACCATCAGCCAGCAGGTCCAAGTAAAACAGCTCAGGACCTGACGGAAACTGTCAAATCAGCCTTAGAGGCCACAAAGTACCAGTTTCACGTGGCAGTGAACACTAATGACACTGCCTCCAGATCCATGGCCCAGGCAATCTCCCTTAGGCGCCATGCTTATCTAAGAGCAACCAGTCTTTCGCAGGATACCCAAAATAAAGCTATGGATTTTCCCCGCGTAAATAATTCATTATTTGGGGACAAAATTGAGGCTTATATGAAAAAGGTGGAAGAATACAAAAATACCTACCAAAGTAATGCAGCAAAAGAAAACGCCTCCACTTCCCAGAGGTCTCAAAGTAGAGGGAACAGAGGCAGAGGCTACTACCCCAGGGCCTTCTACCATATGCCAATGCCCATACCCTGGACTACTTTCAGGTGAGAGGTTAATTCAGGTAAAGGGGTAGGAGAGGCCAGAGACGAGCTGGCTCCTTTCCTCCCTCTAACACTCAATCCAAACAAATCTCCTGACTACAAAAACCAGGTTGCCTCCCCTCCCCCAGTGGGAGAAAGGCTGTCCCACTACCTCCCCCACTGGCATCTCATTACCACAGACAAGTGGGTACTCAAGGTAGTGAGTCAAAGTCTTACCCTGCAGTTCAAAAAGTTCCCCTCTCCACAGGGTCAGAAATCACTAAAATCTCTAACTCCTACAGAAAAGCTGCTGTTGCAGTTAGAAGTAAAGTCCCTTCTGTCTGCAAAAGCAGTAGAGATAGGTCCCCCTTCCCAATGGTGAAAGGGTCTTTACTCCAGATACTTCCTAACTCATAAGAAAACTGGGAATTGGTGACCCATTTTAGACCTCCGGTACCTAAACAGACACTTTGTCAATCCCAAGTTCAAGATGGTCACCCTGGCTGTGGTGATTCCATCTCTGCAAAAGGGAGACTGACTAGCTTTCCTAGACTTGAACAACACCTATTTCCACATTCCAGTCCAGTAGTCTCACAGGAAATTTCTCAGGTTAAGATTGCCTTCAGGTCACTACCAGTTTGCAGCAATGCCTTTCGGCCTTTCCTCTGCTCCCAGAGTGTTTACAAAGTGTCTGACAGTAGTGGCAGCTTATCTCAGAAGACAACAGGCCAGCCAGGCACTTCCTGAGTCTTCTAGGCCACATGGCTTCTACCACAGCTGTGGTACCAAGCGCCAGATTTCAGATGAGGGACTCAGTATCACCTAAGGGCTCACTGGTCTCAGAAAAAGACTCCATGACAAAACTCATTCCAGCCACAAGGACTCTGCTACAAGCCCTAGACTGGTGGAAGGACCTCAGGGTAGGAGTCCCCTTCCAGCAAAGGGAACCATCCACAGTACTCGCTACAGATGCCTCCCTCCTAGGATGGGGGGGGGCCACACCTGGCAGACCAGTTCATAAGTGGGATATGATCCCCCAAAGAGTCTACCTACCATATAAACCTCCTCAAACTCAGGGGGGTTTATGTAACAATAAAGGCCTTTGGCCCTTTACTAAAAGGCCAGTCTGTTCAAATCAGAACAGGCATCACCACAGCTATATTCTGGGGGAAGGGATACTGGGAATGGGGGGGTTCTGGAAATAGTGGAAAAGGGTCTGCCACTGCAGTTCAAGCAGATACCAGACCTCAAGCATACCCGGGTGTCAAAACATAACACCAATACAGGTGTTACTGTTGGAACTGGAGGTAAAAAAAAAAAAAAGATCTAGCTCTATGAGCAGTGGAGAGAGTCCCAGCCCACGTGAAGGGCAAGGGCCTCTACTCCAGGTACTTTGACACAAAAGAAAACTAGGGAGTGGTGACCTATCTTGGATCTCAGATATTTAAACAAACATCCGCTAAAACCCAAATTCAAGATGGTCACTAGTCAAACAGTCTTTACAGCAGAGAGAGACTGGCTGGCCTCCCTAGACCTACAGGACACTTACTTCATATACCCATGAGATCCCACATGAAGTTTCTCAAACTCCCTTTGGGCCACTGTCAGTTCACCGCAATTCTCTTCAGCCTGTCCTCTGTCCCAAGAGTCTACCAAGTGCCCGGCAGTGGTAACAGCACACCTCAGGAAGCAAGGTGTCGTTATCTACCCCTATTTAGACAACTGGCTCATAGTGGCAAAGTCTCCTTGTCAGGTCAAGGAGTCTCTTTCCCTTACAAAGCACACTTTAGAGTCTCTGGGATTCCTGATAAATCTAAATAAGTCTCACCTGGAACCCACCCAGCTACTCACCTTCAGAGGATCTCAGCTGGACACGCAGAAAGGATATGCCTTCCTCCAACAGGAGAGAATTCAGAGTTTCCTCTCAGTGGCAGATTCTTCCATCCGGGGACAGCCAAGACCAGCCAGATATTTCCTCAGGCTCTTGGGACACATGGCTTCAATGACTGCAGTGGTCCCAGGAGTCAGGTACAGGATGTGACAGCTGCAAGCCTACCTCAGAGCTTACTGGTCTCAAAGAAGCAACAATTTTTGGAAGCTGATACCTGTGATGGAGCAGTTCCTTCAGACTGCTTCTGTGGAAGAACCCTGCAAATCTGGCAGCAGGGATAACCTCCCAGGCTCCACTTCCCACAAAGGTGATCACCACAGATGCCTCCCTCCTGGGGTGGGGAGCACATCTGGACAGTGCCTCAGTAAGTGACACTTGGACTCTCCAAGAGTCACAGTTACACATAAACCTTTTGGAACTCAGAGCAATCTTTCTAGCTCTCAAAGCATTTGCTCCTGTCATAAAAGGACAGGCTGTACAAATTCAAACAAACAAACACCACTGCAATGTTTTACGTAAACAAGCAAGGTGGTACCAGATCAGGAATAGTCTGTTCGGAGGCTCTGAAAATCTGGTCCCTCGCCTTCTCCCTGGGAGCCAGCCTTTCAGCTATTCACCTCCCAGGAAAACACAATACTCTGGCAGATGCTCTAAGTCACATCAGTCAAGGACAAAGTGAATGGACTCTGAATAAGCAAGTACTAGCCACAGCGTTCAGGCGGTGGGGCACACCGGAAGTGGATCCATTTGTCTCTTCCCTCAACTTCCAGCTTCCTCAGTACTGTTGCAGGCCCCCAGTCCCAGGAACGTTTACCCTTTACCCTGGATGCCTTGATCCTAGACTGGTCTGTGATGTTCCTATATGCATTCCCTCCTTTTCCTCTGATACTCAGGGTATTGCTGAAACTCAGACAACAGCCTGCATGAATGATTCTGGTGGCTCCAGATTGGCCCAGGCAAGCCTGGTACCCTCTCCTTTTCTCACTATTCTGCAGCAGGCCCATTCACCTGCTGCCAACTTACTCTCTGCTGACCCTTCCTCAGACGGGAGTGCATTATCCAGACATAAACACTCTTCACCTCAAAGCCTGGTTCTTGAGGAGTTAGCAGGCATCAGGCTTGAAACCCTCTTCCTTCAAAGCTACACCTGACTGCAGTTTCGGCCTATCTTTCAGTGGGAAAGAAAAAAGTAACTTTTTTCCCCCACACCATATTCAAACAGTTTTTCAAGATGGGTAACATTTTTATTCATACAAAAATGAATATGGATAATTCCACTGAGCCGAGGTTCATTTACAGTGAGGTCCAATATTCAGTTCCAGTTACTCGTACATTTCTCACACTTAGCACAGTATATTCTTAATACAGCATTATAAAATTAAAAGTCCCTAAAATGTAATAACATATCAGGATATCCACACACAATACAGAGATTATAATACACACAGTTTCTATAAAGTGCTGTGTTTTCCTATCTTACATTGAGATAATCTTAGACTCATAGTATTAACCAATTTATGTGCATTTCCTATTCTAATACTACAACATTAGTCACATACTCAATATACCACTGCTTTATTTCGTTTATCTGGATTTCTCTATTCGAAGGTCTCAGACATCGTGGTAATTTATTCCACAAAACTGGTCCAATATATGTAAGATGGTTTCTTCCAACTTCCATTCTGCGTTTGGGCAATATACATTCCAGACCTTCAGCTGATCATAAGCCACTTATAGGTGTTTTAATGTAAATACTTTTCACAATATAATCAGGAACTTTCCCCAAGATACACTTTGACATAAATATTATAATTCTTAAGTCTCTCCTTTGAGTCAGAGAGATCCAGTCCAGTTGCTTATACATATATTTTCTGCGAGTCCTTTTTGGTTCCCCTAAAATAAATCTAGCTAATTTGTTATACATAATATCCAATTTATATAACTGTGTTTTTGATGCACCTACATATATTATATTTCCATATTCGCAGGTGGCATGCAATTTCTGGTTATGTACAGGGACCCTACGGATTTCCCTACCTTTTTTAGGGCTGCATCAATATGGGTATCCCATTTTAGATATTTATCCAAGTGGACCCCTAAATATTTATAGTTGTCCACTTGTTCCAGTATAGCTCCTGTAAAGGTCACAATTTGTAATTTGTTTTCTTCTAGATTTGCCTTTTTACCTCTTTGGAACGCCATAACCTGTGATTTGTTTTTGTTTAGGACACGTCTGGAGCTTATCAGAAAATCTTGTAGATGGTCGAAAGCTTTTTGCAACAATAACTGAATAGATACCATTGATGTCCCTTTTACATAGATAATTGTGTCATCAGCATAGAGGTGGTACTCCACCCCCTGCTGAGAGAAATCCAACTCATTCATATAAAGATTTTATAGTACTGGTCCAAGTATGGATTCCTGTAGTACGCCCGAGATGATCTCTTTCAGGCTAGAGGACCATTCGTTAATAGTCACTCGCTGTTGTCTTTTTTCCAGATAGTTCCTGAACCATCTGGAGGCCGTCTCGGATATACCACAGGATCTCAGTCTGGACAGGAGGATGCCATGGTCCAAGGTGTCAAACGCTTTGGAAAGATCAACAAATATTGCTCCCACTGTCCATTCCTTCCACAATATCTCCAGTAACCTTCAGTAAAGCTGTCTAGGTTCTATGCGCTGGTCTAAAACCCGACTGATACCTATTAAGGACATTATACCTAGTTAGGAAGGCCTACATTTGTTCTGCCACAATTTTTTCCAAGATCTTTGAAATGGTTGGCAATAAAGAAATTGGTCTATAATTTTCTATCTGCATCCTAGAACCTGACTTAAAAACTGGTACAACCCTTGCCGTTTTCCAAGAAGTAGGTATTTCTGCATATGTAAGAGACATATTGAATAAGTTGGCCATAAGCTGTACTATAATGGGCGTTGCTATCTTCAGTAGAACATTTGGTATTCTGTCAAGTCCTCTGCTTTATTTTTATCTTAAATGATAGTTCTCTTACTTCCTTACTTGTTATAGGGGCAAATCTAAATTGCACTTGTTTCCCTCGATATATATTTTCATTACCTAATTCATACGCCATTTGATTTTATTTGGGGTGAGCTTAGAGTGCTGTTCCAGCTGTTTTTCAATGCATCCGTGCCCATACTAACAAAAAAATTAATTCATTTGCCACTGTGATCCTCATTTCCATATCATAAAATGATCTGGATAACCCTCCTTCTGTCCCCCTTGTAGTTTATTTATTGTTTTCCAGAATATCCTTGGGTTCTCTATTACTTCCTTAGAGAGTTTCTCCTTACAATAAGATTGTCTTGTTTTCCATAACTCTTTAGTGTATAAATTTTGTGACTGTTTATAAATACACCAGTCCTGATTTTCATTTGTCAATTTGGCTTTTTTCCCATGCCTTATCCCTAATTTTTTTTTTAATTTAAACAATCCAGAACCATACCACGGAGCATCATTTGATTTAATCTGCTAGTTTTTATAGGTGCATGTGCAATGCAAATATGTAAAATGTCCTTCTGGAACATATCCAGGCATCACCCACATTAGGGATCAGATCCAGCCTTTCCCACTTATACCCTTCCAGTTCCTGCATAAATTTAATATAATCAAAGTTTATTTATTTAGATTCTGGTAACCGGGTAAGCCCACTGAGACCAGAGATCCCTTTTTCAGGGGCGACCTGGAGTTAGTTACAGTAAATACATACATAGGTATCAATATACAGTAATTACAGCCAATACATATTGGGGGAGTTGGTATCAAACATTAAGCACAGAGACAGCAGGTATCACAAGGCTCACAAGTATTAAGACAGGTGCACAGTACAAATACAAAGTATTTATATGACCTAGAGTATATAACCTTATTGGGATCCCTCCTTATTTTCTGGTTTCTTACACAGAATACTATTTGATGATCAGACATAGTATCTGGCAGAACCCCACTTATCACATCCTTATCTGCTTTGGTGGTGAAAATTAAATCCAGTATAGTTAGTTGATGATTTTGGATTTTTTTTACATTTAGTCTGGTTACATCTTTTATAAGTTGTGTTAGCCCTAATGTGGTGGCCATATCATTTAAACTGTGATGTACATCTATTGTGCCCCAACTGACATTAAAGTCTCCAATTAACAATAACTTATGTGATGTAAGATATCCTTTAGTCTCTTGCAGTTCTTCAAATACTTGAAAATTATTTTTCACGAACGGTACAGACCAAAAAACAATATTGGTTTTGAAAATGGTCATTTTATTTCCACAGGGAGAATTTCTGCTCCAGTTCATTCATTCAACCTGTCCATTTAATTTATTTCAATCCATTTTCTAGCATAGATAACCACTCCTCCACCCTCTTATTTCTATCTTTTCTCCACAGGTTGACATTTTCTAATGATATATTGTTATCCTGAACTTTTGAATGCGGCCATGATTCTGTTATTATGTCAAAGGTCTCTTGCATCTCCAACCTCCAGTCAGGGAGCCAGTTCCTCCTTGGAGCCTGAACCTCTGCATAGCCAGGCTCATGCAACCACCCTTTGAGCCTAAGGCCACTGCACATATCACGTTTGTAACCTGGAGGTCGGGCTTCCTGGTAGCCATTACCTCTGCCATGAGGATTTCAAAGTCAACAGGCCCTGTGCACTGAGCCTAATTACATCATTCCTCACAACGATAAAACTGAGCTCAGGACAAATCGGAAGTTCCTGCCTAAGGTGGTTTCAGAGTTCCACCTAAACCAGTCCATTACTCTACCTGTCTTCTTTACTGAGAAATCCACTCCTGGTGAGCAAAAGTGCCACAGCTTGGATGTCAAAAGAGCTCACTTTTACTACCTAGTGCATACTAGGCAGTTCAGAGGCTCTTCCACTCAGTTGTTCCTCACCTACGGGGATGTAGGCAGAGGAAGACCAGCTACCAAGAGAGCTGTTTTCCGATGGTTGGTCTCTTGTATTAGATTCTGCTATGAAAAGGCAGTTCATCAAGCTCCTGTGGGGCTCAGGGCCCACTCCACCAGGGGCACTGGAGCCTCTGTGGCAGCAGCAAGGGACATACCCCTTCTGGATGTCTGCCAAGCAGCTACCTGGAAATCTGCACACCTTCGCGTAGCACTACAGTTTAGATGTGCAGTCCAGTTCCGATGCAAATTTGGCAGGGCGGTTCTGCAGATCCTTTTTCCTAAGTAGGTTCTATGCTCACCTCCCACTTAGTACTGTTTGTTAGTCTGCTATAGTTACTGATTCTAAAGGACTCCTGGGGTTGAGAACAAAAAATTACTCACCGTAGTAATCTTTCTTCCAAGGGGTCATTCAGCATCAGTAAGCTGCCATCCTTCCTCCCTGGTTCACCTGTCAGGAGAAGGCCTCCGTTCTCAGTCTTCTTCCCAGATTTGGGTTTTTATTAATGAGATTTCATGCTAGGTTATCTGTTTTCAGACATTTGCATGTTTTTTGAATCATGTTGGTTCACTTTTCGGGGCATGTGCCCATTTTCTTCAAAAAAAAAAAAAAATTCTGAAGCCCTTCAGGCTGCTGTCACTCAGCACACTCCCCTGGTGTGTTTTGACTGGCTGATGCCCTAGCTCATTATAGTTCTCTTAAAGGCATACCTCCATGGCAGTTGCACCTAGCCAGCTACCTGCTATAGTTACTGATGCTAAAGGACCCCTTGGAAGAAAGAAGATTACTACGGTGACTAATTTTTTCCTCCCACTCATCCTCCCCTACAGAACCTGACTGAGTAGTTCTGCAGTCCATCCTTTGGGCCAAATTTCTCTGAACTTTATATTAAGCACTTTATAGGTATGGGTGTTTTTATAGTTCTTATGTATTAATCTTGTTCCTATATTTTGATAGTTCTAATAAGTACTACTGGGGCCTTTTGTCCTTTAGCTTTGAAATGATGACTGATCTCCCACTCTAGCTCAGGCAGCTCTCTCTCTCTCTTCCTGCTCTGTGATTGGCTGATGCCAAATATCATTAGCATAAACTCCTCAGGGGCAGTTAAACCCAGGTGGCATACTGTACTTGTCAAGCATACTGAGGAATACTTTGGAAGAAATAATATTACTACAGTATTTTTTTTCTTCTTCAGAGTCAGCTGGATGCCCATCTCCCCCACACAGTTTATGAACTTCCAGTTAAAACCCCGCCAGGCAACAGGTAATCATGGCAGTTGTCTGAATAACGTTAGGCTTATCCACAGGGCAGATGATTTTACAAATCATGCCTAGCAAGCAGTCCTAATGGCCCCCTTATAAGGTAACAGCCTGTCTTTGGGCTAGGCTGTTGATGGACATTAAGGGGCCTTCACACATACAGGCTGCCTGTATGGTCTGTCCAATCTTCTTACCACAGGTAGGGTTAGAATTCAGTTTCAGTGCCCTGCTGCCAGAAGTGGCCATCACCTCTACAAACTGCAGGTCAGGGGCAATGGTGCTGGAAATTTGCTAAAGGTCAACCCCTTCCCTCCCCAGTGCCTATTCATGGTAGGACAGTGAGAGTACCATGAGATTCTCCTCTCAGGAACTGCCACGTGGTGTTTTCTCCCAACATTTTCCTGTCAGAAAACTTTTCTGTCAGGAACCTTCCCCCCCCCCCACCTCCCAGGAGGGCTTTAACCTCTACAGCTAAACAGCTGAGCTTCACTGCTGTGCCAGCATTGTGGTGTAATGGAAAAGTCTACAGCCTCATAAACAAGAGACTGAGTTTGAATCCAGACAAGATCTCCTCAGTTTTGTTTTGCCACATGAATTTCACTACAGTGGTGATCCGTAGCAGCACGGCGTTACAATAATAAATACCTTATATAGGAAAGAAACTTAAATGTGAGAAACAGTAATTGCTACACTCGGATCTGGCACAGTACAGGTTTCCTGACAGGAAAATGTTGTAGTACCTTTACTATCCTCACACATATTCGTAACTCCCTAGAGGCCTTGGGGCCAGTGGAAAAGCACCCCACTAGTTTAGTAGTGATGCCCCCCAAAACCACCATTGTTTCCAGGAGTAGCTATGGGGAAGGGGGGGGGGTTGTCTCTGCTCCCTAGCTATGACGAATACTTACTGTCATAGCTGCCTCTAGGATTTATGTCAAAGGGGAGCATTACCAGTTCAGAGCATGGCCCTTTGGCTTATGTGCCACAGGTCTCTACCACGTGCTGGGCAGTATTACCAGCAACCCTTCACAGGAAGAGTCTGTCTACCAGACCTGGACAAAGGGCTCTTAAGAGACCCACGCCAGGAAAATACTGCTGCGTAACCCATCTCAAACCAAAACCAGTGTTCAAAGCCCTAGGGGGTGACAGTCAACCTATGTACAAAAGTACTGCCACCCTGCCAAAGACTGCAGTATATAGGGCCAGTCTTGAACACTGTTCAGGATGATGCACCTCTCTGCCCCTAAACAGGGCTGACTGCCTCACAGCTCTAGCACACTTGGGTTGCAACAGTGGGTATGTCCCAGATGGGTCTTTTCCAGGCCTTCAGGGACTCACGGCAACAGCCCTTGTCACAGTAATACTGACCCATTCTGCACAGGCCAACAAATGCTAGTTACACTTTCACGGTGCATAGCATGGATGAAGTGGTTGGACTGCAACAACCCTTTAGAAGGTGGTACCTTCTTAATTGTATCTCTGATTTTCACCAGCAATCTGAGATACAATTAAGAAGGGACTACCTTCTAAAGGGTTGTTGCTGCAATTGTATCTCAGATTCTCACCACAGATGCCTCAGGATTTTTTTTTTTTGGGGGGTGGGGGTCTGCCTGGGACCTTTTCAGACCAAGGTACTTGGACCCAGGTGGAGTGTTGTCGAGGCAAAAGTCAGGAAGTATAGGAAAACTAGGAGCAGTTACAAAATTCACAAGTAGCATTTTTTTTAATTTTTTTTATCAATAACAGTAAAATAAGTGTTCTAGATAGCACTTTACAAAGGCAGTACTGAGAAAACAAAGTTATTTGTCTGAGGGAATCTCTAAATCCCTCTCTAAAAAAAAAAAAAAGACTGCTCTTTTTATAAGAAGTCCTTGCCTGGCAATTGACTTCTGCATCGTAAGCTTGTTAAGGGACATCCTGTTTTCACGCAATGTCCCAGAACTTTGTCATATTTTTTTTTTCCTTGCAGGTGCAACACAATAGAACACTGAGGCCTAGAACTAATCTGTTGATAGTTTCACAAACAAGCCTGAGGAGGTCAATCTGCATGTCAAGGTTAACCCCCTGAGTTCCAAATAGCTTTCTGCAATCATTTCAACACTATAACTATATACATTTTCAAACCAGAGAACCCAGTTTCACATAAAGATCCACATGTATCTTTATTCTCATAGATAAGCAAAGGTGGAGGGGGGAACAGCAAGTGAAGGTAGGAAGATAGCGGGGGGAGCGCAAGATCATCAGAACAATCAGTTCCTAGGTCTCACAAGAAAATGTAATTGCACAATCAGACAAGAGACTGAAAAGGAGAGGATAAAACAGATCCTTGTGTTCAGCTCGTTCTTCATAACAAATGGACAGGGTCTTGTTCAACCCTGTCACATGAAGGCTGCTTTGCACTTAAATGTCCTGCAGACATGACCATCTTATACAGTTCCCAGACATTTCAAGAGCATCTGACTCATGGTCCATTGTTAATATGGACAGACCCCATCAGTGCGAGGCACTGCATCAACAATCACAGAGGTGGGGGTTGGGAGTCATTCCTACCTGCTATGCAGGGACACAATGGGAGTTTGGTATTGGGCTTTGGAATCTGGCCTTGAATCATCAGCTGTACATGTTTTGGGCATCCAAAACATCTTGACAGACAGACTAAGCCAGTCACAGCCCAAGATGCATGAATAGAAACTGCTAACTTCAGTAGTGGCCAACCTCTTCACAAGATGGGGCTGCCTAGAGTTGGACTTTTTTGTGTCCCCACAAAACACTAAACTGACGCATTTTACTTGCTTGATGCAGAGCCTGGAGTTTCCTGATGAGACACGTGGTCCCGCTACTGGAAAGGGAGGTTTCTGTAAGCATGCCCTCCTTTTCCTCTAATACAGAGTTGTCTATTCAAATGGAAGCGATGGAGGGGACAATGCTCATGGCCTCAGCAGATATGGTATCCATTGCTGTGACAGCTCACAGTAGAATAGCCAGTACCTTTGCTGCTGTGCAGGGTCGCAGGACCAGGGGTCTTTACTCCATCCAGACCTGAAGTCTAAGTCTGCATGCATGGCTCCTGAAGACAGCCAGGGCATGTTTCGGGGTATCACCTAAAGTGGCAGAGGTTCTGGTGATGGTCAGATAACTCTTCACTGGGTGTATTTACTCAACTGTGAAAGCGGCTTCTTTTGTGAGCCACTTCTAGTTTTCTTGACCCATTTACCTCTCTGGTCAGTGCTGTGCTGGCATACTTGCAACCTCTGTCAGACTCCAGTCTGCAGTATTTCCCAGTCAAGGTGCTTTTGGTCGCTGTCTCAGCCCTTCATGCACCTGTAGATGGACATACGGTTGCCCATACTTTGAGTGGGATATTACATACAACACCTCCCATCAGCAATGCTGTCCCAGCCTGGGACCCGACTTGATTTCAGGAAGCCTACTTTGGCTCTCTATGAGCCAGCCAACAGATGTGGTTTACACATTTCTGTTTGGTTACATTCACTTCTGCTCAAAGGATTTCAGAGCTGCAGGCTGTCATGTGCGTACCTCTTTCATGATTTTCCATAAAGACCGAGTGTCTTTCCGTACAAATCCAAACTTCTCCCGAAGGTGGTGCATGCACTTACTTTGAATCAAACCATTCGCCTCTTTGGGTGTTACCTAGAGTATGCCAATCCAGAGGAAGCATTGCTGTTTACAGTAGGTGTACGCAGAATCCTCAGATACTTTGTGAACCGCACAGAGGACTGTAGCATGTCCCCTTTGCCTTTTGTTTTGTTTGCCTTGGAGAAAAAGGGCACCCCAGTGTCTGTCCAAATGGCTGGCACATTGTATTCCGGTCTGCTATATGAAGTACAGTAAGGAACTTTCTGGTGTGGTTCGTGGTCATTCCAAAAGAGGGATGTCCACTTCTATTTCCTGTTTTTGCTCCTGAGATTTGTACAGCTGCCCCAGGATACTGTCCACACTTTTATGAAACATTACAGTCTGGACATTGTGTCTCATAAAAGAGCAGAGTCTGTCCTGGTTGTTTTGCAGGCCCTGCTCTCTTGAACATGTATGTCTCATCCCCAGAGTTAGTTTTTGGTACTGCTTGAGGCTTGTTTCAAAGGTGTGGCCTGATGAAAGAAATATCACTGAAGAAGACAGAATAGTTACACAAGAATGTATCGTAACAGTAGATGTCAGAGACTCTCTTTCATCAGGCCATGCCACCCCACCTTCCTTCCCGCTTTGGGGGGGGGGGGGAGAGATCTGGAGACAGAATTTTACATTGCTTCATTCCATATTTATTTTTTCCAGCACCAATTGCCATCTACTGTTCTTGGCATATTCTCCTGATTCCCTCGAGAGAGGTCCTTCCAAGCATGAGCTCCAGCAGAGAACTGAGGAGATACTGGGTTGTCCACGTGTATATATATATATATATATACACACACACATATACACATACATACTGGCACATGATATCATGGGCTGCCCTGACTTGCAACGTCCATGTGGTCCTAGCACTGATGTGCGTATAGTTCCAAAGGTGTGGCCTCATGAAACACATTTTCTTGAATATCTACTGTTATGGTAAGTTCTTAACTGTTCTTTCACCCTTGTGGACACCCAGGTATCTGGTCCATCTTCACCACGCCTTTCAGATCGCTTAATGGATTTATCTTTTTTCTTGTCACCCTTTACATTTTTTGATGCTGCTGTTATACATGAAGAGATGGAACCTTCTGATGTGTGCTTTCCATCACTGGGAACTCGTTCAGAGCCTTTATTTTTTTGGCCAAAGGGAGGCAGTCTGAGAAGCCGAATGACTTCTAATTGATTTGCCCTTTTATTTATTGACAAAAACAAGGCAGGACTCAAAATAAAGTTGTGGTCTGATCCCAGGCAATTCACACAGAGCTGATGGCAGTCTGCCTTTGCCAGGAGCTGGAAATGAGTTTAATAGTTGTAGCCCATGGATCCCCTAGGTCTCTCTGATATGCTAATTTATAGATACTGGTTAAAAAAAAATTAAAGCAATTAAAAAAATTGGTGCAAAAGTAAGATTTCAGTAATAAAAATGTCCCTTACCTCCAAAAAACTGTGCCAGTGGTCAAACTGTAGATTCCTGTACAGGAAGCGAGTAATTAGGGTGAAAAGGCACAAGCAGAAATGGGAAGTGAAAGCACTTCTGTTTCTGTACAGCACCACTGAAAGTAAGGATCACTTACTAAGGAAAAAGCAAGTGATAAAAAATAAAAAAATAAAAAAACTACTTAAAAACCAAGAAGGTAGCCACAGGGTGGTCTCCAGTTCCCAGGAATCAAAGCGAGAGCTGGAAGGACCAGACAGTAAAATCAAAACACCTAACTAAATACACTATGCAGGCACGGAGCCTCTGCATCATACATACTCTCCTGACAACCTGGTCAAACAATGACATTGGATTACCTTAACTGGTATCGTCTGCTCTCCCATTGCATGTAAACTTGACTCACTCACTGTCTATGTATGCCCTAGCTCTTAACTCTCCTGGGTCATCTGTGACCACCCCCGGGCTCATGTTTTTTTTTTTTTTTTTTACTGACTGTCATTCCTCTATGTATCCTATATTTCACTGTATGTAAAAGCTGTATTAGTCACTGTACCTGTAAAATTCAAGTCTGTAACTCTCCCGGGTTGCACCTGAAAATAGGCACTTGGATGTCTAGTGTGACTTACCCGGTAAACAAAAGCAAATAAATAAATGCACAGTATTCTCTATTCTAAAATCTTAGTTCTGCTAATTAGAGTAGTTTTTTTCCTCCGGGAAGTCCGTTTCCTAGAAAGGAGTTTAGAGCATAACCATTAAATGAGGGATTCCTGGGATTAGACAATTTACAGATATTTAAATTTTGCTGCCATCCCCACTACTCGGCAGCAGAGATCAATATCCACATCCCCTTTTGTCTGACATGCTGAAAGAAGGGGAAAAAAGTCCTGGTGGAAGCGTTGTTGACATCAGGGTTGACCACCATGATCCATCAGCTAACCCAAACCCATTCAGCCTTGAAACTGGCACATTTCTATGGGAAGGGAAGGAGACCAGCATAACAAAATGCTCTGGCAGGCTGCTGTAGATGATGGTCTCAATGCGCACTTCTCCACGGTTTGAAACTCTGCAACACTGTCTGCTCCCCCAGCTGACACCCATATTATCAAAGTTCAAAAACAATTAAAAAAAAAACATGCTAACCTGCATTTTTTAATTTTAAATGGCACTAACTGTAAAAATATAACTTTAAATATGGTTTATAATAGCAAGAACACTGCTGTTAAGCAGTTCCCGGTGATAACTGGCTACTTTACAGACCCTCAAATGAATTCACTGTACCCTGGGCAGCCATTTTATATCAGGTTAAGCAATTGATGGTTCAGACTTAAGACGGAGTTATTGGGTACAATTAAACACTTTTTGTTTTCTTGGGGAAGAGATAGTTGATGAAAAATGTACTCCTGCCCCATATCAACATGATGGTAAAAATTAGATTTAATATGGATTTAAGATCAGGGGACAGAGGAGCTTCTTCCAGAACTGAGAGCAGCACTAGAAATAAATACATTTGAAATCCTGGGTAGGGTGGGGGATCCTCTGGGCCAGTCTTGTCCTCCTCCCTAAGTGTCTGGCTCATGAGGTACTGTAAATTGGGTTGCATCAAGATGCAACACTGCAGTCTTGGTCAATTAACTGGCTGAATCCCAACCCTGGCAAATCTGATCTATAACTTATTTGCCCCACAGTTAGTCTAGTGTTGTTGTTGCCCCAGTGTTTCTCAATGGCCTGCCCGCTCCAGGACTACGGTTCATTCGCACATTGCTGCTCAGATGAGAGGTGTTTTGTGAGTTTTTCCAAAAGCTGCTCCCTGAAAGTGGCCTGAATAATCATTTATATAATGTATGGTAGAACGCTGTTAACCTTAGGAAATCATGATTTCCTAAGGTTGTTATACCATCGATGTGACATAGTAATGTTGTTACCCTATCGATGCTACGTCACATCCATAGGTTAACAACGGGGATTGGGCTGGGCATGTGCGTGCCTTTTTTTTTTTTTTTATATTCGGGAACCGACGGATGCACACAGCGGTAAGGGAAGGACTGAACAGCCGTGGCGGTGACTCTGTTTCGAAAAGTAAGGAGCCGTTTTCCCTTTTTCTTGGGACCATACACTATGAAAAACAATGTATGGTCCTTCTGTCGGCAACTGGTTAATGTTAACCGTCTCGAGGTTGCCATGGCGATGTAAACTCTCGAGCTTCGCTCTCGAGGTTTACACGGTCACCCTGGCAACCTGGACGGTTAACAGACCGCTCACCGATAGAGGACCATACATTATCCTCTACATAGTGTATGGTAGAATGTTGTTATGGATAGAAATCCATAACTAGAATGGAGTTGTTATGCTGCAGTAGCTATGTCATCACAGCTGTTATGCTGCACTAGCGATGTCACTACTGCAGCAGAACAACTTGGAATGCTGCCACAGAGTTGCTTTCCTCAATCCAGTTAAGCTGGAAGTTGCTGTTTTTTTTAAGCTTGAACTTGCAGAAACATCTGCAGCACACTGTGTCAGTTTAAAAAAAAGAAAATGTTAAAATTTCTATTCTCTGTTGTCTTCTCCAGCTGGTTTTGTGTGATTGTCCATACTGTGACTGCCCATACACTATAAAAGACTGTGTATGAGCAGTCATACACAAACGAGGAAATTCTTCTATCTCGAGGTTCCCTTGGTAACAGAGTACCTCTCGAGCTGCGCTCTCGAGGTCATCTGTTACCAAGGAAACCTCTTGATACAAGAATATCCTTGTTATGTATGACTGCTCATACACAATCCTCTATATAACAGATGTGGGTTCCCCTTGCCCGTTTCTAAATTAAATGATGCTGTTCTCTCCCTGTGGGCAAAGCATACCAGTACATTCAGCATATAAGTTCCTTGCAAACATCACAATGACAGTAAGGCCTGTATGTTGCAGACAATGATCTATATACATTTTATTTATTCCACATGAAATCCTTTAGGCAGAACCTCTTTACAAAGGGCTTAGAATCAGTAACAACAGAAACACAGCAAGTATAGAGGGATTGCATGTAAACAGTACACTCAGTGCAATACAGAAACAGTGCAACACTTTACAATACAGTATGGTAAAGATACAGGTAAGGCAAGAGACAGGTGTTATACAAATAGTGCTGTCTGTCAGAATTCATGGGCAACAATCATACAATTAGTTCTGACACAGCCAAAACGCATGGGCGTCAAGATCAATTCAAGTTGGCCTCAAAGACCACCGGTAAAAAGTCAGCAGGAGCAGTAGCAAGATCCAGATAGGGGGAGAGAGGAAGAGAGTTCTGATTTAAAAAAGCACAAGTAGGCCGGCCCGGTGGTGCCGAGGGTTGAGGCGCTGGACACCACACCTCATGCCACGCCGGTGACCCGAGTTTGGGAGTGAGCTCGGGCACCGGTGGTCGGCAGGGGAGGGACTGCTCTCAGATCCCAGGAGGAGGGTAATGGGGCGCCCAGCGCACCGGGCGCCCTGGTGGAGATCGGGCGTCAGATGCTCAGGTGGCATCGTGTAACAGCGCCAGATGCTGGCAGGGCTGCCGTGTGCCAAAGCGTCGGGGGGGTGCACATGCAGGGGGAGGGGCTGGGCAGAACAAAGGAAAAACCCGACTCGGAGGGATAGGCAACAGCACCTATCCTCCATGCCCAGCGCCAGGTTCATCTCGGCCGGACTCTTCGTTCCTCCACCCGGGCCCCACCTGCATGCCAGAGTCTGCCTCATAAGGAGCCCAAGGTAAGGAGTCAGGCTACCCTCCCTGGGCGGGTTAAACCGGGAGTGCCGGCTGCGGGGGGAGAGAGAGCATAAGGCCGCAGCGATCGTCAGGCAGGGCAGCACTGGGGTAGGCTGCTTGAGAGAATTCCCTCAAGCCATGAAAGGAGTGAAAGAAAGTTGAAAAAAAAAAAAAGGCACAAGCAGCAGTCAGCCTTTAAGGAAGTAAGGTAGGTCATTCCAAAGTTTGGCAAATCTGTAGGAAAAGCTAGCTTGGCCAAGTGAGATTTTTCTATGAGGAAGTAGCAGGGAATGTTGTACAACTCCTCTGGTGGCATATGTTTGGTCAATAAAGCTGAACATGGTCTGGAGGCTGGGGGACAGTGAGCTGTAAACACAGGTTACTCACCTATAACAGTAGTTCTAAGAGTGGTATATGATGTTCATCCACACTGTCTGGCATTGTCCTTTCCCCTTTAAATATTGCCAGAAAATCTTCAAGCTGGCTCCTCCCACCCACTTGGGTGGTACAACCCTCGCCTTCGCCCCATGACACCAGGTCTTTGCTTGCTAGAAGCAGAGGTTGTGTGCCCGAGCCTGGGGAGGTCAGGTGGGTCCGTGTGGATGAACATCATATACCACTCCTAGAATGCGCTCGCCCCCCTCAGCAGGGAATGCTGCAGGGGGATGCCTTCTCAAGGTCTTTGACCCCAGGCCTCTTCAATGCCTTCCCTCCACTTCCCTTGATCCACAAGGTGTTGCTCAAGGTCAGGAGGAACAAGGCACAGGTGATCCTGGTGGTTCCAGACTGGCTTCACCAGTTTTGGTACCCAGATTCCAGGCTTTGGGTCTCTCCGAAGATGTCCTCACTGTCGTGGAGGCATCTAGAAAGGAATCGGCCAGAAAATGCTATGCCTTCAGATAGAAGAGATTCTCCATTTCTCCATTTGGTGTCAGGACAAGGGGTTGGACCCTTCAACCTGTCCTGTGGCTAGCATTTTGGACTACCTGTGGTCTTTCTCCCAAGGGGGACTTTGGTCGATGACCATTAAGGTGCACCTGGCAGCCATGTCTGCTTACTGGGCATGGGCTGGTCATCAGTCAGTGGCGCAGGAGAAGGTGGTCTGGCACTTTTTCAAAGGCCTAGATCACATTTCCCCTCTGGTGCGTGAACCACCACCACTGTGGGACTTGTTGCTGGTTTTGGCAAAGTTCATGGGCAAGCCATTCGAACCAATGCACAGGTGTGATGTCTCACCTGTCGTGGAAGACCGCCTTCCTGATGGCAATCACATCAGCCAGAAGGATCAGTGAGCTCCAGGTGCTGTTGTCCGAGTCTCCTTACCTGGTCTTCCACAGAGACAAAGTTGTCCTGCCCCCAAACCCGAAGTTCCTCCTGAAGGTTGTTTCAGAGTTTCACCTGAACCATGTGATGACTCTTCCGGTGTTCTTCCGAATCGCACCTTGGAGGCCAAACACAGGCTCCATACTTTGGACTGGTGGCGAGCGCTCGCTTACTACAAAGAGGGCATGGCTGGAGTTCGGGGAGAAGTTCGCCAGCCGTTTGTCACCTATGCTGAAGCCGCACCTGGCAGACCTGCAGCCAAGTGGACGATTGGCAGGTGGATTACTTCCTGCATTGATCTCTGCTATGGGCTGGCGGGTAGGGAGCCTCCCGGAGGGCTTAGGGTTTATTCCACCCACTATACCGCTGCGTCGGTGGCTGCTCCTAGGGATGTCCCTGTCCAAGAAATCTGCAGAGCTGCTACCTGGAAGTCAGCACACATCTTCATTTCTCGTTACCACATCGACAGAGTCATGCCGGGATGCTGGTTTTGGGGCCTTAGTTCTCCAATCCTTATTTCCTAAGCAGGGGGTGTGCGCCTTGCCTCCCTCCTCCCAGAGAACTGCTAGGAGTCTGCCAGACAGTGTGGATAGAACATACTATCTATGTCCTTAGAAACACAGGTTACTCACCTGTAACATAAGATACAGCCTCAGCTTTGCGTTCTCCCTGGAGGCGAACAGATCCACCTGAGGGGTGGCCCACCGGGAGAACAGACTGAACTACCTCCAGATGGAGAGACCACTCGTTGACACCTCGCCCACCTGGCTGAGGGCGTCCGCCAGCTGATTGGAGGCTCTTGCCACGTGGAAGCGAGGGGATCCACCTCCAGGCTGCGCACAAGAGTCCAAATGCGGAGGGCTTCCTTGCACAGGGGCAGGGAGTGCATTCTGCCTTGTGTGTTATTAGTACATGGTTGTGTTATTGTCTGTCTCAACTTGAGCACTTGATCCCAAACAAACTGAGCAAAGGCAGTCAGCACTAGCCGGACTGCTCAGAGCTCCAGCAGGTTGCTGTGGCATCTGGACTTGTCGGGGGTCCAGAGCCATGGACTCTGTTCCCCCACATGGGCACCCCAGCCTGTAAGAGAGGTGGTCATCAGGATGACAGTCGACTTGGAGCAGACAAAGGAGATCCCTTCCTGCAGATGATCTGGGACTAACCACATATGGAGTATATCCCGCATCCTCACAGTGACCAGTTGGTCGAAGTGACCTTAGCGCTAAGACCACTGGCTGGCCAGCTCCCATTGCCAGGAGCGCATATGCCAACAGGCCCATCAGACCATGCTGGTGCAGGCTTCCATGTAACCCAGAAGGCACAGGAAGTCCCAGGCAGGGCACAAGTGCCCAACCAGAAATGATTGTGCAAAGGAAGAGATAACCTCCGCCCTGTCCGCAGGGAGCCGAACTCTGGCTTGGCAAGAGTCGAGCTGTGCCCCGATGAAGCTGATCACCTGCGAGGGCACGAGTTCCGACCTGGCCTCATTGATCAGGAGGCCAAGACTGATGCAGGTCTGGAGGACCAGGTCCTTGGACCGCTCCACCTCCTGCATGGAGGGACCTGCACTCAGCCAGTTGTCCAGGTAGGAGTACACCCAGACCCCTTGGCACCTCAGGTAAGCTGCCACCACTGCTATGCATTTAGTGAAGACCCTGGGGGCAGAGGAGAGGACAGAAGGCATGGCTTGGAACTCGTAAAGGGCTCCCTTGGCTCGGAAGCAGAGGAACCTTCAGTGGGACAGACGGATTGGGATGTGAAAGAACACATCCTGAAGATCCAGAGCGCAAAACCAAATGTTTTGCTGTAGAGATGGTATGATCTGGGACAGAGAGTTACCATCCGGAAGGTGTAGGACCCGAGGAATTTGTTCAGGTTGTGCAGATCTAGAATGGTACACCAGCCCCCCATCCACTCTGGCACCAAGAAGTACCTGGAGACAAACCCTGGATGTTCTGGAGGATTCGCAGCTCTGACCAAGACCTCTATGCAGAGGAGTTGGGCTATGTCGTCACAGAGAGCCAAGTGTCTGCAGATACCAAGTCCTCCTGTGGGGCGCGGGCTGGGCTGGGAGGGTACTGCTTGAACTCTAGAGGCAGACCCTGACCAACCACTTCCAGAACCCACCTGTCTGTGGTGACAGTAGACCAGGTGGAAAGAAAGTGGTAGAGCCGGTCCCCCACAGGAGGACCCGGGGAGGCATGGTGGCATGAGGGTGGCAACCCCCATCCCATCATTGAGCAGGCTTGGAGGAGGAGGATCCGGCTGAGGAGCCTCCAGGCTTTCGGACTGCTTCGACCACAGATTTGGGCCTCAGTCACCAGGACTGAGCCTGCTGGCCAGACTGACACTGGACTGGTTTCGCCGCAGGAGTGGAGACCAAAAGGGCTTACACTTCTACTGCCTGGAGCCCTTGGGATCCTTCTGGGTGGATGTCATGGAGTCCAAGGTGGCATTGGACTTCTCGATACGCTGGAGGTGACCCTACACACCGGGCCCAAACAGGTTGGTGCCCAAAAAAAGGACGTCCGCCAGCTTGTACCGAGTGTCTGCCGTGAAGGTCAAGATCCTCAGCCAAGCCCTACAGTGCATGGCAACTGCAGCTGCCACTGAGCAGGCACAGGAATCCCCAATGTCCAAAGCCACATGAAGTTGCCGTTTGGCAACAGCACGACTCTCGTCCCGGACCTGTTTGACCATAGTCTGGAGGTCTGCAGGAAGATGAGAAATCACCTCGTCCAGAGAGCCCAGAAGGGCATGGGAAAAGTGTGCCATTATGACGGCCAAGCTCACCTTGCGGACGCTGAGCAAGGAGGCAGCATAGACCTTTTTGGCCGAGTGATCCAATTTCTTGGACTCCTTGTCCGGCAGTCTAGCGACATCTCCTGAATTGCCTGCACACCAAAACAGGGAGTCGGCCACCAACCATTCGGCTGAAGGGTGCTCCATGAACCCTAAGAGGGTACCAGTGGGCACTGCATACTTGTGGGCAATCCGGGCCGAGGGCGCAGGGCAAGAGGTGGGGCGGTGCCACAGCTCCAAGGCAGGGCCGACTGACCTCTGTCACTGGAAGTCTCCGGAGAGTCCCCCTTGTCCAGAATCTCTGTGAGGTGATAGCAAACCCGCTTCTGAACGGGCTCCAGTTTTATCCCCATGGACTCTGAGATGAGATGGAGGATGCCCATGAAGGACTTGGGACCTTCCTCCATTGAAAGATCCCCCACCAACTCCATGTTGATCGGACGGGGGGGTGACTAGAGTGGTGGCCTACCACCCGAGTCACTCCAGACCCGCTGCTGGCGGTCAGGTATAAGAGTGACCAACAGCCAATGGGGAAATCCCTGAGCCGACCGAGACTCCTTGGTTGGCATGCCGGTCAGTGGCTGTCATGGCGGCGGCTCCACCCCAAATCGGTGGAGAAGCCAGCTTCAACCTAATTGAAGCGGTCTGTACTGGCTCCGCGGTGTCGACCGGCCACATCAGGGGCAACTGTCGGCCTTTCAGGCGACAGCTAAGTGATGGCCGGTGTGGGAGCCGGGGTCAGCTTTGGATCAGACAGCACCAACCGTTGCCACATTAGGTCTTCGTAGCATCAACGCAGTTTGTGCCGAAGCCTCTCCTCACCAGAGAAGGACGAAGACGAGCAATGGTGGCACTGCTTCCCATGGTGTTGACAGTAAAACTTCCGAAGCTGGTGGGACCTGCTCAATCCAGAGGATGAGAATGACCTAGACCTCAGCCGCCGGGGGATCTTGGAGGGAGCCGGGGAGTGCTGCGGCTGCTCCTGGTCTACAGTAGGTTGGTGACTGGAGGGTCTGGTTCAGCAGACTGAGACGACTCTTCTGTGGTCACTGGCAGGACTGGAGTCCTAAATAAGGAGTTGACCTCTTCGGACGACAACCGGTTGACAAGGGCAAGAAAAATCTCGTCCGCATTGTCGGCTGGCATCTCAGTGGCCAAGGCTTCGACCATGGTCAAATCCTCAGAGCCCAGAGACTGAGAATGTTCTTGGTCCCAAGAACACTGATGGTGTGTCTTCTTTTCTTTCCTGGACTCCTCCTTGTGAGACCTAGAGCTGTGTGAACCGGAGGGCCCTCTCTCCCTTAGTCGGGAGAGACTGGCACAGCTCTTTGAAGGAGCACGAACAAGTGGATCCCAACTTGAGCGGAATGAACGCTGAAGCCGAGGAGTACATGGGCTGCCTCCTCGAAGGCCTTAAGCTGCTCGGCGGACCTCGCAACCGTGGAGATCATCCAACGGGCACCCTTAGATTTGACCAGCGGATGCGGTTTTTCCGGGTGGCCCAACTTCAGGCGGGCAAGGTGGTCCTTAATGATCGGCTACGAACACTGGCATAACTTGCGAGCCTGCAGGATCGTGTTCGCACCCCAGGCAGTAAACGACGCGGGCATGTGGCTTCAGTGCCGCCATCTTCTCGCCTGCATGGGCACCGATTTAAATCTGGGTGAGGACTGGTCCTCCATTGCGGTCGCGATCGAAGCTCAAGCTGAAGACAAAAATCTTATGAGTTCAAGTTTTGGAAGTAAATCAGAAGATCTGAGCGCCAGGGCCTACTCAACATGGGAGTGGTAAGGAGGGAACCTGCTTCTTCCAGCGGAAAAAAAGATCTGGTGTCATGGGGTGGAGCCGAGGGTTATACCACCCGAGTGGGTGGCAGAAGCCAGCTTGAAGACTTCCAGCAAGATTTGAAAGGGAAAGGACAATGCCAGACAGTGTGGCTAGATCATATCCATGTCCCTAGAAACAGCTTTCCTACCAGTGACTAGTGTGTGATAGCGCAGTCTAGAGTCAAGACTGAGCCAATTAAGGCTGCTGGAGAGCACACGTGTGTGTCTCATGTTTTAGGCCGAAGACAAAGCAACAGGTTCTGTTAAGAAGACTTCCGACAGCTTGCCCTCATTTGCAGAGCCATATACAGTGATCCTGTAGTCAATGATGCTAGTGATATAGCTCATCACCAGTAGTTTCTTAATTTCAGGCAGGAAGCTGTTCCTATGTCAGAAAAGAAAAAAGTACTTGCCATAATAATCTTGTTTCTTCCAAGGGAATCTTACTGTATTGACTTCTGCAGTATGGTCTCACCATAAGACTGATCCAGAGCCAAAATGGTTAATAGAACCTATGTTAATCACGTAATGTTAGGCTCCAGCTCGGTTTTCAAACTACTGTCCCTGGTAAACATTCTACAACCATCAGATTCTTACAAAGCATGTATAAAAACAAGCTATTTAAACTATACCAATAATTAAATAACCAATTAACATCACCCAACACCAATTATTCCCCTTTTTATTTTAAAATGTGGGCAAAACTAAGACTCAAGTCACTAGGCACAAAAAAGAAACACCTACAGGTTCCAAGCAGCATGAACAGCTGTGTTGCAGTGCCTAAAGGTTCTAGCAGGGGAGGAAGGGTGGGAGCTCAGAATACAGTAAGATTCCCTTGGAAAAAACAGGATTACTATGGCAAGTAATTTTTTGTTCAAACCCCAGGACATTTTACTGTATTCTGACTTCTACAGACTACCCAAGCAGTATCTTTGGATGAGGGTAGAGAACCTATTTAGGAAACAGGCTCTGCAATACTGCTGTGCCAAACCTGGCATCACTTCTGGCTTGAGTATCCAGGTTGTAGTGTTTAGTAAAGGTGTGAACTGCTTTTCTGGTAGTTGCTTTGCAGATTTCTAACAAAAGGGATATCTCTTGTAGCTACTATAGAAGCAGCAATACCCCTTGTAGAGTGGGCCCTGAGGCCTACAAGAGGCTCTTTGCCCACTTTGCTGTAGCAAAATTGGATACAGGCAACAATCCAACAGGCAATGGTCCTCTTTGAGGCTGGTTTACCCTTCCCCACTTCTCCAAAAGTCAGGAAGAGCTGGGTCATATTCTGCCTATGTCCTTTGATGTGATCCAAGTAGTAGCTAATAGCTCTCGACATCAAGACTATGCAGTCTGCGTTCTCCTGAGCTGGACTGATCAGTAAAGAAGACTGATAAAGTCATGTACTGGTTAAGGTGGAAATCTGAGACCGCCTTAGGAAGGAACTTCCTATTAGTCCTTAGGACCACTTTGTCCCTGTGGACTGCTATGTAGTCTGGCTCTGTGGACAAGGCCTGGAGCTCACCTATCCTCCTAGTGGAGGTGATGGCTACCAGGAACACTTGTTTTCCATGTCACATACTTAAGCTCTGCTGAGGACAGTGGTTCAAGGTGGTTGAATTAGCTGGCCTATGCATATGTTAAGGTCCCATGCAAGCTGAGTTCCCTCCGAGGGGATGCAAATGCATCAGGCCCTTGAAAAACTTCCTGAATACTTGGTTGGCAGCCAGGGATGCCCCTTTTCCAGCAGAAAGGTAAGCAGAAACAGCTGCTAGATGCACCTTAAGAGTGGATGGCCGAAGGCACAGGGAATGCAAATGTTCCAGATAATCCAAGACCACTGGTAAACCAGCCTGGCGGTGGTCTGTCTCTGTCCGCACCAGACTAAAAAAACTCTTCCATTTAGATGAATAGGTCTTTCTGGTAGAAAGTTTTCTGGACACCCTGAGCACCTCTAGTATCCTTCAGAGAGGTGTAGGTCAGCATATTCTAGGTCATCAAGAGCCAAAATCTGAGTCTGAGGGATTGGAGATTGGAGTACAGAATTCTGCCCTGGGAGGTGGTCAATAGGTTGCGCCTCCCGAGCAGGGATATTGGTCTGGAGATTGACAGGGTCAGTAGCAGTGAGTACCAAGGCTGCCTGGCCCAGTCTGGAGCAATGAGGATCATTGTTGCTGGTTGAATCCTGAGCTTGTTCAGTACTCTGAGCAGCACAGGAAATCGTGGGAAGGCATACAGAAACTTCCCTGTTAGTCCATCAGAAGTGCATCTAATGGTGCTGTGCCCACTGCTGAAGGCCTGCAATAGAACAGTGGCAGTTGGTGACTGTCTGGGGTTGCAAAGAGGTCCACCTCTGGGGTGCCTCATCTTCTGAACACAACCTGCAGAATCTGCCTGTTCAGTGACCACTCATGGTGGTTCTGGTTGATTCTGCTGAAGGCATCTACCAACATGTTGTCCTTCTCTGGAGATTAACTGCTGAGAGGGAGATCCCTAGGGAGTAAGCCAGGTTTCATACCTTCATGGCTTCTGTGCACAGGGGGATGACCCTGTGCCCCCTTGTTTGCTGATGTAGTACATTTTGGTTGTAGTGTCCATTCGGACCTGAACCACCTTGCCCTGTAGCATAGAGGCGAAGGACTGAATGCCCAAGTAAACTGCCCAGAGTTCCAGCAGGTTTATGTGGTGCAGCGACTCTTACTGGAGCCATGTACCGTGGATAGTATGCTCCCCCAGGTGGGTGCCCCATCCTAGGAGAGAAGCACCTGTTGTCAAAACTGCTGCTGGTGGAAGATGAAGGAAGGGGATGCCTTCTCCAAGGCTGACACTTTTCTGCCACCATTGCAGAGCTTGCAGGAGGGTTCCTGTGACTGGTACCATCTTTGACAGGGAGCCTCTTTTCTGAGACCAGTGAGCCCTGAGATAGAACTGAATATCCCTCATTTAGAATCTTGATGCTGTTGCTGTGGCCATGTGCCCCAACATCTGGAGGAAATGCCTCACTGGTCTGGGGGTATGAAGCTGAAAGGAGCCTACCAGCTGAATCAGTGTCTGCCCTTCCCTGAGGGAGGAAGGCTCTTCCTTTCTGGGTATCCAATTCTACTCCTATAAATTTCAGAAGTTGAACTGGTGCCAGCACTGACTTTTCATGGTTTACTAAAAAAAACAATGCCTCCAGAGTGTCCTGTGTGGTGGTCAGTTCCTGCTTTACCTGTTGAGAAGACTGACCTACCACTAACCAGTCATCCAGGTATGGAAAGACTGTAACCACTTGCCTCCTTAGATGCACCACCACTACTGCTAGGCACTTTGTGAACACTCTTGGAGCCGATGTCAGGCCAAAAGGCATGGCCCTGAACTGGTAATGGCCTGATGGCAGTCTGAACCAGAAGTACTTTCTGTGTAACTGCCTGATGGGAATATGGACGTAGACACCCTTCAGATCCAGAGAACCAGCCAGTCTTACTTCCCAAGTGTAGGGAGGATGGTGGCCAGGATGACCATTTTGAACTTTGGCTTTGTCAAATGTTTAAATGTCTGCGATCCAGTATGGGTCACCACTCCTCGGTTTTCTTTAGAGTGAGGAAGTACTTTGAATAGAGACCCTTTCCCCTCTGGGGCAATGGGACATGTTTTACTGCGTGGTCCTGAATGAGCTTTGCTACTTCCTCCTCAAACAGAGATGCCTCTGATGGGTTGGCAGGTCTGAACAGTGTTGCTCTCAACTTGGGCAGAAACTTGAAACTGAGAGCAAGACCCTGACTGACTACCTCCAGGACCCACTTGTCTGTGGTCATAGATTCCCAGGCCTGAAGGTAGTCAGCCAGTCTGCCCCTACTGGGAGTTGGGAGTCAACCCTTGCAGACTCCTGATGGAGTCTGCTTAGCCTGAGCACTAGTCAGAGTGCTGGGGCCAGCTCTGCTGCTGCCCCTTCTGCCTCTAAAATATCCCCTCTGGGGCAGGTAGGAAGGCAGGGCCTGTGGTTGGAAGAAGGGTCTATAATGGGTTCTACTCCTCCCTCTTACTTGGGATTTCTGGGGGGTTGCTGCCTTCTCCTTGGCAGCAGCACTCTTGTAAGCTACCTTGTAGTCATTCATTTTTTTCTTGTAAGCCTCAGTTTGCTCCCTGAACAAGGATGTGGGCTCACAGGGAACATCTAGTGCTTTTGTCTGGGTATCCAGAGACAAATCTGTCACTCTTAGCCAAGCAAATCTCCTCAGAGACACTGAGGTAGACATTTGCCCAGCTGCAATGTCAATGGCATCCATTGCCATGCGAAATTGGCACTTAGAGACTTCAATGCCCCTCTTAGCAGCCTCGGATAGGTCAAATGCCATGGGCCCACGACACGCATTGGCTATTTCAATTACTGTGTTCCAAAGGCTCTTCTGGTACCTGGACACATAAGCCATGTAAGTAGTCTGCTTGATGGCTAAAGAAGCCCCCAGGTACTTTTTTTGGCTATGGAATTCATTTTCCTTGTCACAAGCAGCAGCCTGCACCACTCCCTCATGGCTAGGATGCCCAAAAAGGAACTCTGTTCCCGATTTGGCCACCCAATACTTCCTGTCCACAGGGAGGAGTGATGTTGGTGTCTGTAGGATTTTAGTGGCTTGTCTTTTTAAAGATTTGTGGATGGGCAACAAAAGTCTCTGTTGCTGGAACATCCATCATTTCCATGCAATCTGGTTCCTCCTCCTCTGTGGATTCCTTGGTGGAAAGGTCCAGAGTCTGTGCCACCGGTTTCATAAAGGCAAAGTGGGTAGAGTAATCTTCCACTGCCTTATCCGGTGAATCAGCACTATGAGGATCAGGAGAAACCTCTGGTTCTATGGGTTCTACAGAGTCATCCTTTTCATAGTCAAAATCATCCTCCTCCTCAGGGAAGACATCAGTGGATTGTTCCAGTCAACCGGGAACTGAATCTGGAACAGATAGCTGTGAACGGGGGTGCTGAACCAATACCACGATACCGGTTTGCAACACTTGTAAAAGGCCTATGGCATTAGCTATAGCTTCTGCAGTCAGAACCGCTGGAACCGTCTGTTGCGGTTCCTTAGCTGGGTGCTTTTTTCCTTTTTGCAGAACTTAACTGGTTCAGCGGCAGTTTCTGCGGTTCTCTTTTTTTTGAAGAACCATCACCCTGGTCAGAGAGCTGCTCACTCGGTTCATTAGGCTTCTCCTTGGGAGAAGTGGAAGCTTTATCCGCAGCTCGGTCAGCAGCTTTCTTGGACATTTTTTCCTTCAGCCGGTTCAACCGCCTATCCAGCGTCAACTGAGGAAAACTTTTACAAATATCACAATCTGCCTTTAAGTGATCGAATCCCAGGCACGTAACATAAATTAGGTGAGGATCAGCTTTGGCACATGGTTCCCCACACTTTGTACAATGCTGAAAACCCGTTGGGCCGGTTCTTTTCTTGGGTAGTGACATACCAACCAAAAAAACCTAACAGTGGGCTCTGGTGAGTCTAAGGCTTATATATATCTCTCTATATCTATCTCTCATCTATATATATATAGATATATCTATATATCTATATATAGATATATATATATCTATATATAGATATATCTATATATATATAGATATATATATATATATATATATATATATAGATATATTATATATATATATATATATATATATATATATATATAGATATATCTATATATATATAGATATATATATATATATATATATATATATATATATCTATATCTATATATATATATATATATCTCGTTTAGACTCACCAGAGCCCACTGTTAGGTTGTATATAATTTTTTTTGCCGGTCAGTTTAGCAACCAAAAAAAAAAAAAGTTACCCTGGTTTCTCTGTAAAATAATCAACCGGACCCGAAAGGGTTTAAAATTAAAACTGAAAGCTGTCAAAATATAAACAAACAATCGGGTTCCTCCTGGCTAGAAGAAGAGAAGAAACTGAGAAACTTACCGGAATAACACTAAATCTAGACTAATCTACCTGTAAACTCAAGAACAGTGCTTTAAAATCTAACAGAAATAAACTTTTACTTTAGAAAACTGACAAAATAAAATCTTCAAGAAAGATGAATGAGGACTCTCCGAGGCGTCTGTACTAGGCAAGCGGGGTAAAGAATCTGACAGTTGTAGAATGTTTACCAGGGACAGTGGTTTGAAAACCGAGCTCGAGCCTAACATTCCATGATTAACATAGATTCTATTAACCATTTCGGCTCTGGGGCAGTCTTATGGTGAGACCATACTGCAGAAGTCAGAATATAGTAAGATTTCCTGGGGTTAGAAGAAGCCCAAGCCTAGAGAGGATTTGTCTTGACTAGAATGTTGATCTGGGCACCAAAAGGACAAGGTCATGTCAAGGGTAACCCCAAGATACCTAAAGGTGTCAACCTGCTCAAGGAGGGTGCCAGAAGTGGAAGTAATGGTTAGTGCTAGGGAGGAGGGGTATTTGTTGCAGGTGGCAAGACCATACATTTTATTTTCTTGGTGTTCATTATGAGTAGGTTGGAGATTAACCATTCCTGTATGGTGTCAAAGTTGGATTTAAGTTTCTTTTGCAGATTCTCCAAGCGCTGCAGAAAATGACTGCATCATCAGCATAAAGCAGAATATGTGAAGACCTGCAGACAGCAGGCAAGCCATTAATGAAAAGACAGAAGAAAAGGAGTCTAAGGATTGACCCTTGGGGAAGTCCTACTGTGACTAGTTGAGTATCAAAGTGCATTGCGACATGGGTAGGGAGGATGGGGGCAAGGGTAGTAGCTCAAGCTGTGGACCCTGCAACATGAGCAGACTAGATAGACCAAATGGCCTTCTTCTGTTGTTTTTTTCATATGTAATTAATCGTTTGGGTTCTACCACCTAGGTAGTGTCTAAATTGGGAGACTACACCAAAAGAAAGGCCAAGTTTAAGGAGTTTCTGGCAGAGGACTTGGTTTACAAGGCTGAAGGCCTTGGAGAGGTCAATATATATAGACCCAGCAATTTCTCCCAGCCAGGGCACAGAATAGTGAGTCTGTGAGCTCCAGTAGTGCTGCCCTTGCACTGTAATGTATACTGAAGCCATGCTGCTCCTTAGCAAGAAGCCCTTTAATACTCAGGTGGAGAGTGAGCTGATTATTAACAGCCTTCCCTAAGATTTTCAATAGCAGGGACAGAATGGAGATAGGATGGTAATTAGCAGAAGGTTATTAACACCTCATTTATGAGCAGGGGTTAGATGAGCTTTTTTCCAGAGCTCAGGTGCATATCCAGAGGAAAGTGACAGGTTGACGATAATCTGCAGGGGGAGAGTGACTTCCTTAATGACCAGCTTGAGAAGCTTATCAATTTTATCCGGACCAAGCTGAGTAGTAATTTTGGACTTACATAGGTGAACACTTCTGTAGATTCTGTAAAACTGGAGTATGAGCATTCACCACACAAGTATTAGTCAAGAAGGACAAGTCAAGCTGTTGCAGTTGTGCATGGAAGTAAGGGAGCTTGTGGGTTCAAAGCACTCAGGGTTTGACAGAGGAGGGTTCCCCTTTGGTAACCTTAGCTGATCATCTGCAAGTGACTGGAGAGTGGTCACTAAGAAAGTCTGGAAGGACAGTGATGGAGACAACTCTGTCAGGGTGGCTGACTAGGATCCAGGGAGGGTAGCAGTGTCCGTTTTATAGTTCACCCGGGTTGGGGTGGAGATGACCTGGGTTAGGAAAACATTGGCAAATGTGTCCACGTAGGTCTTGCAATTACTAGACAGCCAGCTGCAGTCAAAAGTCACACAACACAATCTTTTCATGATGGGCGATAGGTTCGTAGACAGGCATGACATGGTCAAGGCCACTAACATTTTTTTGTGGGATTTTTTTAAGGTTGCGGTTCTTCTCTCCTTTAGGGCCCAGACTTACGTTTATCACAAGGAGTTCACATCCAATGGGTTCATGTGGGAGGGGGAGTCTGCTGGAGGCAAGAAAGGACTTGACATACAGTAGGCATCCACCCCCTTTCTTCGACTCCCTGTCTATCCTAAACAGGTTTAAGGGGGAATTTGTAAAATCTGTAGCACCTACATGGAATACAGTTACAGTTAAATCCGACAAAAACTAAATGAATTACACTTGCATTAGTTTGAGACAGTTTACTTTTCAGTCTTTCTTACAAAGCTCAAACCTTTTACCTCCCAACTAATCACTTCTCCCCACCCATTTTCAAAGCTATAACCGATAAGAACCAAGTGGCATTAACATCCAGAAATGGATCTGAATACTTTATTTGGGTTTTGAGGTCCAAAATAAACAATGAAACCAGTTCAAGACTTCACAGTTAGGTAATTTTATACATTTTTTTTATTTCAAGTCATGTAAAAAAAGAATTGTACCTTAAGAGAACACGGGTTGGGTCATCCATTGTACTCTGAAAATCTTAACAAAATCCAAGTTTCAAAACAGTACACAACTATGCGTCACTCAAAATATCAATATTCAATCTGTTCCCATGGACTGTTCAACAACCAGTTTATAATACTGTGGGTGTATGCTAGGGATGTCATGGTATTACGGCATACTGCAGTATTGGAAGTCACAGTATTACTACCGTGGGTAATTTCTGATACTGCGATAAAGTACAGTTATGTAAGAACTTACCGTAACAGTAGATCTTCAAGAGGAGCTGTTGCAGCAGGAACACTGGTAGGACTGAAGCTGCAGGTGTCAGGACCACACGGAAAACTTCTACCTAGCAGTCTATCACGGGGGACTGCTCCCGCTCTCAGCACACTGATGTCCGCTGATCCTATTAAGGGGGCGGTCCCCCACATCTACCTCAGTTCTCCCACCGGAGACCCCAAACAGGTGGCGAAAAGGAGAACCGAGGCGGTTCCTCAGAGCCGAGGAAAAGGTATAAGCAGAAGTTGTACAAAGGAGAAGAAATGAACAGGGGGAAGGAGGGAGGGAAAGCAGTGCCTGCTGCAAGAGCTCCTCTCTAAGATCTACTGTTGTGGCACGTTCTTACGTAACTGTACTTACTTCGAGGGGGCCCTTGCAGCAGGCAACACCGGTAGGAAGGAGTCCCAAGCAGTACCGGAACTGACCGGTAAGGCAGCCGGAAGGAGACAGTAGGTGTCAGCAAAAGGCTTAAGAAAGAAGCCAGCCCAGTGGCGTGGAGGGCTGAGGCACCGATGCCCTACCTCCTGCCACACTGTGTTCACAGTGCAAGTGGGTTGTTGGGGGTCAGCCGGGGAGGGAGAGGATTGAGTGTCCGGAGGACAGCTCTCCTCTCCCAGGGTGGGTGGAGAACAGAGACCGGCACCTGCTTGACACCTAGCGGAGGCTAGGTGTTGGCAAGCCCATTCCTGTACAATGGGGGATGGAGAAGCAGCTGACCAGTGTGCTGCGTGTGCACAGCTCTGCCATTGCTGGCACTGCACACTCCCCTCTACAAGGAAAAGCGGAAAAGAGTCCCAGTTGTGCGGCATGAATGGCTGTCCTCCGCAGGCACCACCCTCGAGAAGACACCTCCCAGACACTGGATCCGGACTTGGCAGGTTGAGCTGGGGGCTCCTAGCCACCCTGCTATGGAGAAGTAAGCCATGGGGGAACACGGGAGGGGGTCTGAAGCTCGGGGGACAGGGCTGGGTGGATGGCAATTACGTAGGGCTGACTGGGAAAGGGGAGAAAAAGATATCTTAAAAAAAAAAAAAAAGGGCTTAAGAAAGAGGACCCTGAAGGACTGCAAGGCCAAAATTCACCCTGCTTCTAGAAGCAATGTCCAGACTGTAATGCTTGATGGAAGTGTGGAAAAAGCTCCAGGTGGCAGCCGCACAGATGTCTGCAGCCAACACATTTTTAAAGCAAACTGTGGAGGCAACCATACCTCTGGTGGAGTAACCCTTAGCTCCAGGCAAGGGCTTGCTGTACTTGCAGTGGAAATAAACAATGCAGTTAGCCAACCACTTAGATAAAAACTGTTTCAAAACAGGTGCTCCCCCTCTCTTGGGAGCAAACGAAACAAACTGGTCAGTTTTTCGAACAGACTAGGTGCGATGGGTATAATACCTCAGCACCTGGTGAGCATCCAAAGTATGGAGCAAGGCCTCCCCCTGATTAGAATACTCAGGGAAATAAACTGGCAGGTGGCTGGATTGATTTAAAGTAAACTCAGACACCACGTTAGGTAAAAACTTAGGATTAATATGCAAAGACACCGTCTTTGTGAAAAACCAAATAAGGCTCTTTACACATCAAAACCTGAAGCTCAGAAATCCTCCGAGAAGAAGTATCGGCAACCAAAAAGAGCACCTTCCACAACAGAAAGCGCAGCTTGCAACTCGCAGCCAGCTCAAAGGGAGGCAGAGTCGAGTTTTTCTAGCATGAAAAGGTCCCCATGGAGGGACAGGGTCCCAGATAGGAGGCTTCAAATATAGGATACCCTGCAAGAATGTGTGGGACACCTCCAGCTGGGCAACAGATTTGCCCTCAATAGGTGCATGGTACGCAGACATGGAGAAAAAGTGTGCCTTAAGGGAGAGTACCCCAAACCAGAGTCCAAAAGGGAGAGCAGGTACTCCAAAATCGGATTCACCGGACAGGTGAAGGGATGCAGGTGGCGAGCAGTGGCCCACAGGGAGAATTGCTTCCCTTTTAAGGCATAGGTGGCTCTAGTAGAAGGCTTTCTAGCGGCCACCAGCAACCCTAGGAGAAACCCCAAAGGGGTCGAAAGTTAGGTCTGCAGGAGCCACGCATGTAGATACAGGAACTGGAGGTCTGGGTTGACCAGGGTGCCCCATTCCTGGGACAGCAAGCTGGTGCACAGGGGCAAGGGTACTGGAGGTTCTACTGCCAGCTGTTGCAGCAGGTGGAACCAAATCTGACGCAACCAATAGGGGGCTATGAGGATCATCTCAGTCCCCTCCAACTGATGCTTGAGTAGTATCCTCTGTAAGAGCGGAAAGGAAGGGGAGGCATACATGAACCTCCCCTTCTAAGAGCGGGCCAACACATCGAGGCAGAAAACTCCAGGCCGTGGATCAAGCGAGCAGAAAAGTAGCAGTTTTGCATTGAGTGGGGACGCAAAAACGTCCAACTCTGGATAGCCCTACCTGTCGAAGAGATCTTCGACCACGGAGGTCAGAGGTTCGCACTCGTGAGCCTTCGACCTGGTTTGGCTAAGACTGTCGGCCAGGACACTCTGGGCACCTGGAACATGAATGACCAAGAGCTCCAATCCATGCTCCATGGCCCAGTACCAGACTCTCATTGCTTCCTGACAAAAGGGGTATGGGCAAGTGCCCCCCTGCTTGTTGATGTAGTACACCACAGACATGTCCGTCTACACCAGCAGCAGGCCAGGAAGAATGTGGGTCTGGAAGGTCTGCAGGGCGTAAAGAACTGCCCGCATCTCCAGCACACTGATGTGGAGATTCTGCGCCACCTTGGACCAGGCCCCCTGGGTCTGGTGGTCGGCCAAGTGAGCACCCCAACCGAGACCTGAGGCATCCGTTGTGAGGATCTGCCGATGGGGAACAGCTCACAAGGGAACCCCTCACTGGAGATTAGCAGGGTTCTACCACCACTCCAAGGTCCTCTTTACTAGACTGGTCCCATTGAACCTGAAGTGTCCATTTGGGAACCCTCATATGCAGGTGGGCCAGAGGGACTATAGCTGTGGCCGCTGCCATGTGCCCAAACAAGCGGAGGAATGCGCTAGATGAGAACTGTCGACTGGAGGAGATGAGACGGGCCTGCTCTATCAAGCTTTCCACCCTGTTCACTGGCCTGGGAAGAGTCCAGGACCACCCCAATATACAGGAGTCACTGGCACACAGAGACACAAGACTTTAGCAGACTGACTGTGATCCCCAAAGGCCTGGAAGAGCCAAAGGATGCATTCCAAGGTCTGGAGCAGGAGATCCCTGGAGGGAGCAGTTAGCAGCCAGTCGTCCAGGTAGGGGAACACATAAAAGCCCAGTCTCCTCAAAGCTGCAGCCACCACTTCTAGGCACTTGGTACAAACCCAATATGCTGAAGAAAGGCCAAAAGGGAGGGCCCAGAACTGAAAATGGTCCACCTGGAAGCAGAAAGAGAGGAAATGGCAGTGGGCCAGGAAGAACTGGATATAAAGATAGGCATACTGCATGTCCAGGGAGCAGAGCCACTCCCTCTGGTGAAGGAAGGGTAGAAGTCCCTGAAGGGTAACCATCCTGAAGCGTTTGTACTCTACAGGTTCAGATGGCTGAGGTCCAGGATCGGCCTCAGGTCCCCTATCTTCTTGGGGATGAGGAAGAAGTGAGAGTAAAATCCCCTTGAGTGAGAGGGACGGGCTCTATGGCCATCTTGAGCTGGAGAGCCTGAATCTCATCCCAAATGAGGAGGAGGTGGGCCGAGGGATAATGGGAGGGCGCGGGAAGAATTTCTGGAGGAGGTTCCAGAAACTCCACAGTGTGCCCATGCTCTATGAGCTGGAGCACCCATTGGTCTGTGGTCACTGCTCGCCTCCCGTTGAGGTAAAGGGAGAACTCACTACTAACCACCTCCCCAAGGCCTCTGCTGGGGGAAGGGGTGGTCAGGCAAGGAATCAGGCGGTGGACCCGGGGTGGGCAGAGGCGCTGTAGGTGCTCATGGGGCCCTAGGAGTAGCTGCTGCAACTGGGGGGATGGTGTTTGAGCCTTGCACTTAAAGGAGGCCTTCACCTGCTGGCCCCTGGCTGGCTGGCGAGAGGACCGATGAGAGTACTGACACTGGGCAGTCCCAGGCTGAGATCAGTAAAGGTAATGAACCGACCTAAGAGCCTTGCCAGACTCCTCAAGGCGGGAGATTATGTCCTGAGCATCACCCCCTAACAGGACAGAGCCTCTGAAAGGGGCATCCAAGATGCTGGCTTGAACATCAGGAGGAAAACCAGACACCCTAAGCCATGAATGGCGATGAAGACAGATCCCTGTCACCGCCCTATGCCCAGAGACATCAACAGTACTGTATGCTGCCCAGAGGACACGAATGCCCACATTTCAGCCCGACTTTAGGAGTTGGGCCAACTGAGTTACGGCAGGATCCTTAGGAAAAGTCTGCACCAGATCCCTCATCTTGTCTCGGAGGGCATTCTGGTACGGCACCATACAGGCCAAATAATTCACAGCTCGAATGGCCTGGGTTTGAGAGGCATACATTTGCTTGCCCCACTGATCAAGCTCTTTAAACTCCTTGTCAGGGGGGTGGGTACAAGGGGTTTGGGTCTCTAAGTGCACTCGTGGGTCGCATTCATGATCACTGAATTGTCCGTGAGGTGCTTCCTTAAGAAGGGCTTACTCATCAGCGCATGGTATAGGCGGTCAGCCTTCTTGGGCAAGGGTAGAGTGGTGGTTCCATGCCGCCTTGGTAACATCCTCATATGAGTCCATTAAAGGAGGTACCACCAAGGGCAGGGTATCCTTCTTTCGCACATATATGGCTAAATGTTGGTGCTCCGGGTCCAGTTCGTTTCCCATCCCACGAGGGACTGGATATCACACAAAGTCAAGAAAAGTAGGGTCATCAGGAGGAGATTTTAGAGCCTCCTCAGACTGGTCCAGCCCGTCGGAGTCCTTGGAGGACTCCAAAGAGGATGAGTCATCACCCAACGGTTCACTGTCAGGGATCGGTGTCAGTCCTCCAAACGCAGGCCGGAACCAGTGTCAGGGTGCCCTCCAGAAGACCCCAGGTCCTGCTTGGTCCTTGTTCTGAGGCAGGGGGTCCCATGGAGGACAAAAGGGAGACGGCCTCCTGGGTGTGTCCTTATTCTGACTGCAGGACCACCAAGCAGAGAACAACGCATTATAATCCACCAGAGGGGGTGGACTGTAGACCAGACAATAAGGATACTGTGGTGGGGGGGGGTAGGGGAACGACAGCGAGGGAGCTGGTGTTGGATACCCTGGTGTAGCCCCACCTGGCGCTGGTTGTGGATCCCTAGGAGGTCCAGCAGGCATCAGTTGTGCTGCTGCCTGAGGTGATGACGGTTATGTAGTTGTCGGCTGGCGACGGCCCGGGGAGGAAGCCGTTGTTGGCCCCCAATGGTGAGGGTGTTGCCTGCAGAGAAGAGGGCCCCAGAAGCAAGGGCAGAGGCTATGCCCGAGTAGAAGATGATGTGATCGCTTGCTCCGGGTGATGCCCTGGCAGGACTACAGTCATGCCCCTCCCCCCACTGGGTACAGACGAAGGCAATGCCTTAGCCGGGGGGGGGAGGGAGAGGCGCAACGGTCAAAGACCCACCGCCAGCAGATCCAACTCCGGTCGAGCCATCTGAGTGAGTGGCTGTGGGTATTGAGGGTCTGAGCGCCAGGAACTGAAAGGCAGGGGACAACATCCACTGCCCAAAAGAGCCGCTTCCTGAGATGGAGGTAAGGGCAGGTGGTGGGACAACCAATGGCCCAGAGGAGGTAAGGGCTGACGGGGCAGGAATGGCCAACCCCCCGCAGGAGAAAGATCCAGAGGCAGTTGCCGGTCTGTATGGTGACTGCAAGTGAGAGGTTGACCAAGGACGGTCCCACTGCTTGTGCTTCCTGTTCGATTTCTTCTCTTTCTGGGAAGAAGTAGTAACAGCAGCCCTGGATAACTGAGTCGGAGAAGAAGAACTTCTGGCCTGCAGCTCCTTCTCCATTGTGGTCAAGTTCTGCTTGAGCAGGTAACTTTCTAAGGTTTTCAAAAACAACATCTCTGTGTGGCCTGGTGGAAGTCCTGGCAGGCCTCGGTGTCATGGTCGGGGCCTAGGTAGAGCAGGCAGGCAGAGTGGCCATCCTTAACGGGAATCTGCTTGCTGCAGGCACATTCTGTCAGGTGATCGGAAGATGAGGCTGGTAAAGAAGACATAAACCTAGGCGAAAAAAGACCAAAAACTTGATGTTTTAATCACTAAAAGAAGAAAAATAAAAGCGCGGGTTAAACGTGAGAAAATGTCAATCGACTGTAGTTGGCATCTGTGAAGGTCCGACGTACGCGGGTTGACGGGAAGGAACAAAGGCAGCTGTGGGGGACCGCCCCATTTATAGGATCTGCGGATGTCAGCGCACTGACGTCAGCGGGGTGGTCCCCTGTGACAGACTGCTAGCTAGAAGTTTTCTGTGATTCTGGTACCTACAGTCCTACTGGTGTTGCCTGCTGCAAGAGCCCCCTCAAAGTAAGATCCATGCTTTACAGTGTACCATGGTATTCAGACCTTTCAACTTTTTTGTATTTTCAGGGACAACTGCCCCTTCCATGACAACTCTCCCTGATGGAGGCTTTTTTATTTTGTACAAACATTACTTCTTCTCTGTAATACTGCAGTACAACAGTAACCACGGTATTACATGCAACTTATCATACCATAAGAATTTCATACCATGATATCCCTAATTTATATAGCAGTGAGCAAAATGAAAAGACCATGTCACAGCATATAATGGTTATGCATCAGTGTGAAGAGTTCTAACAGCTTAGAATGCACTGCGTTGGAGAACAGCACACTGTGCAGTGCATACATACAGTTTACCAGCAAGCTTTGTGAATACATACTGGTGGGTGCTGCAACATTATACACATAGAATAACTGCCCATTATATGAGAGTCAGATTATATCGTCAAGAACAAGTCAGTAGTGTTCAAACTTGTTTAGTGGGTTAAAAAGCACCTTTCATGGTATTTTAGGCAACAGTCAGCAAGGACCCTTACCTGGCTGGGAGTCCAAGGATGGTAAATAGTGTTTTGATTAGGCAGGGAAAGGATCATATTTTGGCTCAATGGAGCTGAGAGCCCAAGCCCTTCCACCTCCCGATTTGAAGACACACCCCCACATTAGCACGTTAAGTGATGTGAGAATATGGAGAAGGCAGGAGCATGTTCGATAGGCATGTATATGGCGATTTTAACTACTTTATTGAATAGTCTGCTGATTCCAAAAAGTTAAGGCCACCGCTCCACTAACATGGGCCATGTTAGTTGAACAGTGGCCTTGATGTGTTGGAATTGGCACTGTAGTCAATAAAGTAGTTATAAAACAGTCCTATACATGCATTTGGCGTGCGTCCTCGCACTCTATATATTCTTATTACATAATCTGCTAATGTAGATGCAAGTCTCTCAATCGGAAAGTGCAAGAGATCAGGTAAAATAAGATCCCTTCCCTCCTGAAAACCCTACAATCAAAAAAATAATTTTTTACCATCCTTGGACTCCGGGGCAGGTAAGGGTCCTATCTTTTTTGAAGTGGGGTGTGTGTGTGTGTGAAAGAGCATGAAAGGTGCTCTTTAAACTCAAGTTTCTTAAAAAAACAAACAAAAAAAAAAAAACAGACAGTGTAAACATTATGTATGCAAGAAGTGCAATATTAAAATCGGAGAGTATTCTGCTGAAAGATCAGTGAACTTTGACATGCCACTATAATGTTATCAAAACAGTGTATATAAACCAAGAGGACATTTTTGTAGCCTGTGCCACATTTCCTTAAGTACAAATATGGGATTAATCCTGTGTCACGATGTTACAACTCAGTGTCATGATTCACATCATCTGGGTTGGATCTAATAAATCATGTCTAAGACTATGTTGCTTATTTGTACCTGCAGTTTTACTACAGATATTATTTCCATGTTCACAGCTGCGTTATTCATTGGCCATATGAAAGGTGCACTGAAAGCAGTTTGCTGGCTCCTACCTTTCCTTGATATCTCACCCTCCATGCTCCAGCCCACACCCTGCAGAAAACAGAAGCAATATTTCAGATGCCAACAAGGGCTGTGGCCAGGAGTAGCTGGATTCACTGTTGCAGTCTACAAGCAGTCTCTCTCCTGCTGCTAGTGGTGGCTGTACCTTTTACAGTTGCCGGAGCTCAAGCTACCCTTCTTACCAAGATGTTAATGTAAGTATCTTACTCTTGATCTCAAACCTGACTGAAGACATTTGTGGTCTATGAGGCATAGAGGGCGCTGAACACAGTGGGTGTACGAGGTACACTGAGGATGCACGTGACAAAACAGAAGCCCCTAGGAAACTAAGATCTCACTGGTGAAATTGAGCCCTCTAGTGAGAAAACATCAACTCCCCCCCTCCCCCATGTGACTGGGGAACGTGATGTTCTGGGTTCCCAAGATCAAGCAAAGCAGGCTCGGTAGCCTCAGAATCTGAATGCTCCTGCATGGGAACCAAACTGGTCTCTCTGACTCCTGGTTCCCCTTTTAAGAAGTGGAACTGCAGCTGAGAACCCACTCTAAGGGCAGGTAAGTAGAGGCATTCCCCAAGGATCCATGAGCAGAAAGGGTGTAACTCCACAACAAGGGTTACCTTAACAGGAGACATGTTTCCATGGAACGGGCCTCCTTGGGTCAATCAGCTGACAGTGCATCCAGCTCTTGTACTACTTGAGCCCAGACTGGGGGAGATTTAAGGGAATGATAGGAACATAAGTCACTGTTTTACCCATGAAGGAGATCAGGAGTTGTGCCCTGAAGGACTTATCAGCTCTGGCTTAGCGAAGTACTGCCCACCTTCTCTGGACATTATTCTGCAAGGGAATAACCTGAATAGATCCAAGGTAGCAAAACTCTGTCATAACCTCCAAGACGTGGACAACATTTGGGGCCAAATACCAAGTGACTTTGGCCATTCAGCCTGGTAGATCTCAAAGTACTGGGTGCTGTGGTTCGGTCCAGGACACTCAAGGAAAAAAAAAAAATGCCCACCAGGAAAGTATATTACAAGGTGGCATTAAGCGGACATTTAAAAACTTTGGTTCTTTACCCCCCCCGCCAAAAAAAAAACAGGTGGTTCTGTTTGGAGGGAAATGCAGACCTTGAGTGGCAACCTGCAGAGGAAAACCAGTAAAGAGCGTAGAAAGATGATATTGGCTCCCAACTTCAAACCAGATTAACCTGGTTCAGTCAGTTGGTTTGCATCCAAATTCCCCGGACAAAGCTGAAAACAGAAAGCAATTCCTAGCCCTACCTTCTCAGTCAACAATGACAAACTAAGGGAACAGAAATGGCTCAATCTGAGTATTGTCAAGTTCTCATAAAAATGTCAATGAAAATACTGACCAAAGGTGAACGCCTGTGAAAAGGAGGCCATTTCTTCAGCAGAAGGACATATCTAGGATATTTACTCTCAGTTTCATCCAACTGCTTTTCAAGGAATTAACTTGTGCTCAGTAGTCAGTACATTAATTTGAACATGCAAAAGGAATCCAGGTAGCTAACACCTTTATGTAGTTTAACAGATACCTAAAGAGCATGTGTTCACGTCTAATAAACAGAAAAGTGTCTATTTATCGTGTTTTAAGGTGTTAATTTACTTTTATGAAATATCTGTGATGCAAGACAAGTGGGTGTTCACCTTTACTTTGTAAACTACTTGTAAAATAATTCTGTTATTGTGGTGTTAGCAAATCCCAACTACTTAGGATCACAGTGTATTTCAGTGAAAAACTGTAAATTAATGTCTAACATTTTCAAAAGCAGATACTTATTTCAGTAAAGTACAGTTACGTAAGAACTTACCGTAACAGTAGATCTTCGAGAACAGCTCTTGCAGCAGGTTACACCATTAGGACTGAAGCCGGCAGGTGCCAGGACCCCACGGAAATTTTCTAGCTAGCAGTATACAGCGGGGACTGCCTCCGACGTCGGTCCCACCCCCAACGTCAGGCATAGTACAAAAGGAGGCGGTCCCCCAGAATCCCCAGTTCTCCCGCCGGAGACTCCCGGCCGCTGGATGACATCAGAAGAGGAGACTGAGGATCCGCCATCAAATGGCAAACAGAAAAAAAGGCTGTGAACGCCTTATCCTAGGAGAAGGATGTTGGAACCAAAATCTACCTCCAGCAGGGATGGTGGGAGGGAAAGTACCTGGTGCAAGAGCGGTTCTCGAAGATCTGCTGTTACGGTAAGTTCTTACATAACTGTACTATCTTACTTCAAGAAACAGCTCTTGCAGCAGGTTACACCATTAGGACAGATTCCCAAGCAATCCTGGAAATCACACACCATCGGGAGGAGGGAAGGCAGAAATCCTCGAATGACATCGAGCCTAGGACAGAAGTCCCTGAAAGACTGCTAGACCAAACTTGCTTTTCGCCTTGATGCGATATCCAGGCTGTAATGCCTGACGAAAGTGTGAATGGAGCTCCAAGTAGCTGCAGCACAAATAGCTGAGGTGGATACGTTCTTTAAAGCTGCAAAAGCCCCCTCTGGTGGAATGACCCTTAACCGTGCCCAGTAGGGGTTTGTTGCGCTTCTGGTAACAGAACGTAATACACTGAATGAGCCACCTGGACAGCGATTGTTTTGAAACAGGAGCTCCCATCATCCTGTGGGCAAAGGAGACAAAAAGCTGGTCCAATTGTCCATGGTGTTTGGTTCTGGTCAGGTAGTATCTCAGACACCTATGCAAATCTAAAGTGTGCAGAAGGGCTTCTTCTCCTTGATTAGAGTACTTAGGGACATACACTGGTAAATTGATATACTGATTAAGGGTGAGTGCTGAGACCATCTTAGGCAGAAATTTAGGATTAGTCTGTAGGGATACCCTGTCTTGGTGAAAAACCAAATAAGGTTCTTTGCACATAAATACATGAGAGTTCGGGATTTCTTCTGGCTGAGGTAATGGCAACTAAAAACAGCGTCTTCCAAGAAAGAAGACGTAGCTTGCAATCTGCGGCTGGTTCAAAGGGTGGCAGCGTAAGCTGTTGCAGGAAAAAGGGTAGATCCCATAGTGGAATCGGATCCTTAATCAGGGGCCTAAGGTGGAGGACACCCCTCAGGAAGGCACGTGTCGTGTCTAATTGAGCTATAGTACATTGGCCTATAGGGATGTGATAGGCTGAGATGGCACAGAGATGTACCTTGATCGAGGAGTAAGCCAATCCTGACTGGAAAAGGGACAGCAGGTAGTCCAATACAAACGTCTCTGGACAGTCCAAAGGCGAAAAGCCACGCGCTTGAACCCATAAACAAAACCTGCGCCACTTCATGGCGTAGGTCGCATGGGTAGCCAGCTTCCTGGCGGCAGCGAGAATGTCTGCTACCTCTTGCGAGACCCCGTGTCGCATCATGGCTATGTCTCTAGGAGCCAAGCCTGTAGGTTCAGGGAGCGTAGGTCCGGGTGGACCAAGGAACCCGCCTCCTGAGATAGCAAGTGGGAGCTGACTGGCAACGGCATTGGAGGTTCCCAGGACAGCTGATGCAAAAGAGGGAACCAGATCTGCCTGGGCCAAAAGGGCGCGATCAGTATCAGTGTCGCTTGCTCTCTGCGAAGTTTCAGAAAAACCCTCTGGATCAATGGGAAAGGGGGAAAGGCATAGAGGAATCTGCCCCCCTTCCCAGGACAGGGACAACGCGTCTCGCCAGAAAACACCAGGTCCTGATCTAGCAAGCAAAAATTGGGTAGTTTTGCATTGGATGGGGACGTGAAAAGGTCTAATTCTGGAGTACCCCATCTGCGAAATAGATCCTCTGCTGCCTCCTGAAGCAGTTCCCATTCGTGAACTCTGGCTTGAGAACGGCTCAGGCTGTCTGCGATGACATTGTCCACATCCGGAATATGAACGGCAATGAGGTTTGCGCCGTGTTGCAAGACCCAATCCCACACTCTCATGGCCTCCCTGCAAAGCGGGTAGGAATGGGTGCCTCCTTGTTTGTTGAGGTAGCACATCACCGCGGAATTGTCTGTTTGTAACAGAAGTGTACCCGGTGGGATCTCCGACTGGAAGGCCTGCAGGGCATAAAGAACTGCCCTCATTTCCACGATATTTATGTGGAGATGAGTCTCTTGGTCTGTCCACAGGCCCTGAGACCGGACACCATTGGGGTGTGCTCCCCAGCCGAGCCCCAAGGCATCCGTGGAGAGTGTCATAGTCGGGGACGGCGCAATGAAGGGGACTCCCGCTGAAAGATTCCTTGAATCTAGCCACCACTGCCAATCTCTGATTACGGCCTTCGTGATCCGGATTGGATGCTGCAGATGGTCTTGCTTTTGGTCCCATTGGACCCTTAACATCCACTGGGTTACCCGCATGTGGAGATGGGCTAGAGGGACTGTTGCAATGGCTGCAGCCATGTGTCCAAGCAGGCAAAAGACCAGTCTGGCAGGAACGGTCTTCTTCGCCGAAATGTCCCTGATGAGGGATCTGGTGTGTTCCGCTCTGTATGGGGGGGGGAGATTTCCCTTGGACAGTGTCCAGAACTGCGCCTATGAATTGCAGAGTCTGGGACAGAACCAGGCGTGGCTTCTTGTAATTGATGATAATGCCCAACGTCTCGTACAGAGACAGAGTGCAGTGAATAGCAGACATCAGGGCCTCCTGGGAGGGCGCCATGAGAAGCCAATCGTCCAGGTAGGGGAACATGTAGTGGCCTTGTCTCCTCAGAGATGCGGCTATGACCGCCATGCACTTCGTAAGCACCCGAGGTGCTGACGACAGCCCAAAGGGGAGGGCTTGGAACTGATAGTGGTGACCCTGAAACTCGAAGCGCAGAAACTTCCTGTGCGCCTGAGCAATAGGTATATGTAGGTAGGCATCCTGCATGTCTAGGGATGCTAGAAAGGCGTCCTGCTTGAGCATGGGAATCAGACCTGGGAGGGTCACCATGCAGAAGCATTTGTACAGGACTGAGTCATTGAGGTCGCTGAGGTCCAGTATCAGACAGAGGTCCCCTGTCTTCTTTGGAACCAGAAAGAAGTGAGAATAGTATCCTAGACCCCTCTGGTTCCATAGTACGTGCTCTATGGCTTCTTCCAGAAGTGCGAGCACCTCCTGCTGTATGAGCAGGGCATGCTGACCAGAGTTACGGGAGAGCTGGGGAGGTCTTGCCGGTGGGTGGTCGAGAAATTCTATTAAATGACCTTTCTTGACCAATTGAAGAACCCACCTGTCGGTGGTGACCGACTGCCACCCTAAAAAGTGGCGAGCGATGCGACCCCCGACCTTTTTGTACGTTGATCCAGAGGAGGGACAGAGGCCAGGAAGGAATCATGCTGTGGCAGCACTGGTCCCTGCGGGCTGGGCCGGTTTTGTGTAACGTTGGCCTCTGCCTGAGGATGACTTGGCCTGGGCTTTACGCTGAAAAATGCCCCTTTGCTGCTGGCCGGAACGTGGCTGCTGCCTTTGCTGCCAGCTGCGAAAGCGGCTCTGGTTCCTTCGGAAGGAACTAGGCCTGGATCTGTACATGGCCTGTACAGATCGGACTACCTTCCCTGCGTCCGGGAGTTTGGTGATGACCTTCTCCAAGGATTCACCAAAGAGTACCTCGCTGTTATACGGGACATCGAGAATGTTCTTCTGTACGTCCCGGGTGAAGCCAGAGACACGGAGCCAAGAGTGTCGCCGGAGACAAATGTCTGAAGCTGCAGCTCTGGCAGATGAGTCCGCAGAATCTAAGCACTTGGGTACCCACATCTGACCCTGTGCGGAGTAGATTGAGAAGCTCTGCCTTTTGATAGTCATCGGGAAGCTTATCGACCAGGTCCTGGTCCTGTTCCCACAGGGCGTTCTGAAACTGTACCATGTGGGTAAGGTAGTTCAGGGACCTGATGGCGCATGTAGCAGCCGCGTACGTGCACCTCCCCAGGGCATCCAATTGCTTGGATTCCTGGTCCGGTGGCTGTGTGCTCATGTGCTGAGGTCTTTGAGACCGGTCATGCAAGGCTGTGATGACCAGGGAGTCTGCCAGAGGTTGTTTAGCCAAGTACTGGTGGTCTCTTGGAGCCTTGTACAGGCAGTCAAGCCTTCTTCGGCACTGCGGGAGTGGAGTGAGGATGCTTCTACGCAGCCTTGGTGACGTCTGCAAAAGTGTCCACCAAGGGTGGGACTACCACAGGCTTCGGGTCTTTCTGACGAAGATAGCGGGCAAGGCGTTGTCGTTCGGGGTCAAGGTCTTCAGCATCCCACCCCATGTTGTCCTGGATGTGCCTCATGATCTCAGCGAAAGACGGATCAGCCGGAGAAGACCTGGGGAGGTCATGTGGGTCAGGAGAGGAGATGCTGAGCGGAGAAGGAAATCTGGAGTCCTCCCCCGACTGAGTATACCGACGCCGTCTGGGTCGCTTGGGGCTGGGAGACCCTGATTAAGATCTGGAGGGAGGCCTTCTCCTGTCTTTAGATCTGTCCCTAGGAGGTGGAGTCTGTTTCTCGGGGGTTGGTGGTCGTCCTGCTGGCCCCTTTGGTGGAGGAGGGGGCGAAGGAGTAGGAGGATGAGAAGTAGGAGTAGGAGGAGGAGGTTTAACAGGGACTACATCCTTTTGGATGGTGTCCTACCAAAAAGTAAAGAGCTCCTTTACTTCTCCAATATTCATACCCAACGACGGGCCTGGCGCCAGTGGTCTGGTCCCTGGGTGTCTCCGGGTTCGGGGAAGGTTCCCGCGGGAGCCCGGCATCCTCAGTGTCACCCGCCTGGTCTTCGGGCAGTGGCGTCCTCTTCAGTCAAATCCTGTGACCAGCGTTGGCGGTGACGGAAGCGGTCGGCAGATGATGTAAGCCTCTTGGCGGCGCCAGTCCGGTGAATGCCGGCGGCGACGGGTGTCTGGCCAGTGTCGTCTGTTCCTGCGAGCGCCTGGCTGACTTCTGATGCTTGGCCGACGTCGGGTGTTTAGCCGATGTCAGGTCAGACGCCCGCTTCAGGGACGTCAGGTCCTTAGTCTGTCTCGGAGGTGGAACAGGACCTCTGGGAGGTTGGGAGACCGACCTGGAGTCAATGTCCCGACGTCAGGCGGCAGATGAAGATTTATGGCACTCGGAAGACTTGGAAGAGGCCCTGGATGGAGTGGAGGAAGCCGACTGCCTCGAAGTTTTGATCGGCTGGAGCGAAGAAGAGCCGCCTAAGGCCCAGACCTTAACGGGGCTGTGACCGAGCCCTGAGGAGAGAGGTCCGATCTGGTGGAGCCTGAGCTGCGGGAGTCCGAGGCCCGGGTTGCGGATCTAGACCTAACCTTCTCCCGGTGCTTATGGGGCCTTCGAGGACAATTCTCCCCTGGAAGAAGGTTCTTGGTCCATCCTTTTGAGCTTTTCTTCAAGAAGATACGCCTGTAGTGCCTTCTGACGGCGGATCCTGGTGCGGCTACTGAACCCTTGGCAAAAGGTGCAGGCCTCGGTATCGTGGTCTGGGCCTAGGCAACACGGAGGATGAGTGAGGATCCTTGAAAGGGATCTGTTTTCATAAACACGCCAAGCTGACCCTCAAGCGAAGGAGTTGGAGGGAAATTGGTTAGTGAAAAACACACAAAAAGTTCTGTAGTCGTTGTATGCTAGGTAGAGACCGAGCGCCGGCGCTGGCGCAGTCGATGGCGGAAAGAACTGGGGATTCTGGGGACTGCCCCCTTTTGTACTACGCCTGACGTCGGGGGCGGGACAGACGTCGGAGGTGGTCCCCGCTATATACTGCTAGCTAGAACATTTCTGTGGGGTCCTGGCACCTGCCGGCTTCAGTCCTAATGGTGTAACCTGCTGCAAGAGCCGTTTCTCCAAGTAAGATCAAATTGTTCCTTTCATGTGTCTAATTTTGTGATCCACTTGTATGATTTTTACATTTAAAAGCAATTAGCTTCAGGAATATAAAAACTTCTAAAAAAAAAAGTAATTAACTTCTGTGTTCTTCTGAAGTAAAATTGTTTTAGGAAGGACATATCACCTGTTAAATCATAAAAAGGTCAAAGATTATCAAATATTTCTAATACATTTATAATATTTCAGGCCGCCCTATGTCTCAGTGGAATGCGCTCTGCGCTTCCATACCGGTGACCCAGGTTCAGAAGCGAGCCCAGGTCTGCTGGGACTGGGTAGCCATACTGTGGTGCAGCAGCATACCCTTGCAGCGAGCTTGCTCCCTCATGAGGAGTGGCCCATGCCCAGAGTGTGCTACTGCTGCGGAGGTCGCCACGACTGCGCATGCCATCATGGAGTGGTGGGAGGGATGTGGGAGTAAACCCAGGAGGCAAAATGGAGCCTGGGCTACATGATGCGTGCTTGCTCACCACAGATCTACACCATCGCCCTGGACACCTCCACACACGTTAGATGTGTACCGGGGGGGGGGGGGAATGGACTGCCCTACCCTCTCCACTCTGCCACTGAGGGGTAATCTGTGGGGACACAGCTGAGGTACATCCCCGGGGAAGACACAGGCCAGTGGTGCGGAAACAGGGCAGAAGCTGAAGCAACCGCCCAGACATCCAAGGAGAATAAATAGACGGAAAAAAAAAATTTCATATATATGGACTAAATGATGGGGTAGTGTGTGCAACAAGAATTTGACACACACCCGAGTGCTAGATGATACATAAACCCCGAGAACAAAGCTTGAGGGGTTTATACAAGCATCCAACACTGAGGGTGTGTGTGTAAAATTCGAGTTTTACACACTACCCCATGGTTTGTTTTATATAATTGCTGAGAAGTGTTTTTTCACCACAGCATTTATATAAATACAAAGTCTGTGGAGCCACAGTAGTTGAAGCATGGTCTGCTGTTGGGACTCTGGTTCAGCAGAAGTGCTTCTTTAAACCTCTTTTTTTTATTAGCAATTCCTTCAAAAACTTAAAACCTTTGAGTTTAGAATTCTAAAGTTACTGAGTCAGAGTGGGAGAGCTGCTGAAGGGCCTGGCGTGACAACGGGAATACCACAGCGACTGCATGCTTGGAGTGGGGGAAACACGGTGCGTTTGCCATTATAATCAGCTGGTTATAACTGCAAATTATAACTGGGTGTCCCTATGGGAAAAATGCTCCCTTGTTGTTATATTTTTGTGGAATAATGCATTTCTCCATAAAACACTGCAAACAGAGTTATAGTTTCGCATTGAGATACACTGCCAGGCTTTCCAGTAAAGAGTTTGTGACTTCATAATACAAGGATTCCATTGGATTCTCTTTTACTAGTTGGCATAGTAAAACGAAAATGATGAAAATGGTAAATGAAAAAACAAATTATTACCAAGGCACTGAAACACCTTAAACCTTCAGTCTAAGAATTACCAAGGAACTGAAACACCCTAAACCTTCCTCTAAGAATTACCAAGGCACTGAAACACCTTAAACCTTCAATCTAAGATCGGCATCCTTGCTAGGCACATGCTCTAGAAACTTTCAAAATGGATGTTTTGCCAGCCTGGAGATCGCACCCTTTATTTAGTAACTACCACTGATATGACTAGTTATTTACCATTTCAGACAGCATCAGTGTCCAAAAGCACAAATGTTTATATCACTTGCATTAAAGGCAAAAAGTGCTAGGGTTTTCAGACCCTCGCAACTGGCACATGGATGGTAAAACTACTTTTTCCAGTAAGATGTCTCATCTGTCAAAATTCATGGAGTATGATAACCATTTCAATGCCAACCAACTTCCATGTCCCACCCCCATTAGGAGGCTTGATGATTTTCAACTTTTGAGTATATTTTTGATTTCTTTAACCCTCAGACTGCAGACAGAATTAGAACGTATAGGAATTCCGGAGTGACATATCAGTCCGCAGCACAGCAAGGGTTAAAGGTCAGTTTTGTATGTTTAAAACTATATTTCCCTTTTCCTCTATAAAAAAATGTCGAACAATGCCAGACACCTACCCGCCTGTACAGCACTGCGATTAACATATGCTTGTCTCTATCTGTAACAGCAATTTTTTTGTTACCAATTAACCTTCAATTAGATGCACTCAAGTAGACCAAAATAAAAGTATATTTTACAATCACAGCTTTATGTACCATAGCTCTACTAGATGCAACTTCTGTCCACAATCAACAATTAACCACTTTGCAAGTACAAGTACTTTTATCATAAACAATATGCTAGGTGGTAAACTGCGTTATAGTATACCATGCATCACAATTAATTCCAGATGACGAGAAGTATTAGCAGAAAACTTGGGTTTTGGCATGCTCCATCACTTAGAGAAGGCGTGACCTAGTCTGTATTAACAGGTAATACCTTTAGAAATCCATTACTGTTTAAAGAGCAAACATGATGACTTGTACATGGCACGCATGTCAAGGAGTGTCTTTTAGGAGTTCTAAAACTGAACTCTTGAAATACTGTCTAGGACAGGAACTGAAATATTCTAATAAAATCTCACTTTACAGCATTTCCTTTATAAATATACATAATATACAATCCCTGTATAAATACATTTTAATTAATTGTCTTATTTGTGGCCTTTCTGTCGGTGCACAATGATATGCGTAGAAAATACAGTACTATCACATTAAAGGAGGAAGACTGCAACTCTTATGTCAGTCAACAAGATATTCCTGCTCATGTGGTGCTCCCAGCTGGCTCATCCTTGTATCCTTCCTCATCTGTAGAGAGACGCAACTCAGCCAACTCCTACTGGTAGGCATCTCCCCGATAATCTCCCAGGTATCCGTTTCCTCACAGTATCGCTCAATCGTATCATGATAGCTAAAATAACAGACACACAAATAAGCATCAACACAAGTTCAGCACTCGCTCGCTTTTAGAATATAATGCTGATTGATAAATTGGTTAGTAGTACATATCTGGCTGATCCAGGTTTGAATGAATATTCCACCTGCATGCACCTTCTATCTTGTGGTCACCCTACAGTGACTGACCCCGTCTCTTCAGACCACAAGGGTGAGTTTCTAAACAAAGGTGCTTCCCTGGCTAGTTAGCCTGACAGCCCACAGTACAGAGCTATATGGACAGGGTAGGCTTGTAAAGAACATGCCTTCTGGTATAACCAACAGTGGCACCACATATGACTGCTACACCCTCTGGGCCCTGAGAGGGTAATTACATGGACCCCACCCTGGAGATCAGCTGCAGGTATAGTTCAACGATTTGTTGAGTCGTCACTGTGGCCACAAAGGCTGCATCTTGCATTACTGCAAATGTGCAGCAATATAAAATCCCATTTACACAAAATAGGCAATGTTTTTATTTTTAAATTTAAGGTTCTAGAAAGGGATATAAAAAAAAAAATCACATTTTAACTTTTCAAACTGCAAGGCTTTTTTACATTTTTAAAAAACATTTTAATCACATATTCAGCAGATCTACTACCCCTTTCAGTGCACCCTCCAAGACATATCACCCATCTTCTTTGGGGCTTACTGATCCACCAACAAGTGCTCCCATGGCAGGGCCTTCGAGTGCGGTGGAACCCTCTAGTAACAGATTCCGACAATGTTCATGGAGCACCCAGTAGGGCACTATGGGGCCGGAGACAGTCGCACTTCCTGCTTATCTGTCACTCTCCTGAGATGGTGGTGTGAACGTTCATGCAATATGCATGTATGAAGCAAACTGTACATTCCCCCACCCTTGGCTCTCCCCATCTTGCTTGCACTACCCAGGAGAAGACCAAAGGGAGCCAATATGGCTGATAACTTCTCACCCAGAGGAATGCAAGTCCACTGGGATGCTTGAACCTCCTCTTCTAACACCAGCCTTCTGGCTGCCTGGGCTTGCACCCAAACCCAAGTCACCAGCTTTACAAGCAGCAGGTCTTCGCTTCATCATCAAACCACCATGCCTGTGCTTTTTAATACCAACACAGACTAGAGAACACAATGAAGAGACATGATACTAGAATTAAAAAAGCAAAAGAACATAAGTTTGAAGGAGACAGGAGAGACTATTTAGAGGGATGCATTTTTGAATGGTGAAAAGTGAAAATACTAATTACAACCCCAGATCAATTTTGAAAAAAGTAGATGTTCATGCTGACACATACACCAGTGGTTCAGGGTCAGAATCAGAAGGAATGAGTACTAAAGAAAATCCAGGAGATAGTGCTGTAACAGACGAACAACGTTTTTTTAGCCAGAGAGGGGGTGGAATTGCTGCTCCTCCCCCTCAATCAGCAAACTACAGCAAATCAGACATCAACAATGAGAGGGCAAGTATTATTACAAAAAACAAGGGCCCTGACTGTTAACATCTGCGGACCCCCACCCCCAGTTCCAACAAGAAATGCAGGAACCACAAAGGGCATTACCAAAAGTCAGCTACCCAAATCTTCCCGAAATTCTACTTTAGAATTCTGAGATGCAGCCCTAGGTTTATACAGTTACAAAGAGAAGGAGATCCACAAGGAGAGGAACCCGAGGGAAGGGGAGAAGAAGAAACCGAGCTAGGCAGACGATGGAATAGGGGGAAGGGGCGACGCTTCAGGAGGAACAAACGCTGGAACAAATACATGAAACGTTAGTGGTGAATATCTCCAATTATGTCTTAACAGAGACTGAAAAAAAAGTTTTGGAAAAGGGTTTAAATTACATGCCAACTACCCACATGCATGAGTTTAATGCAATGTTGGATCTTCAGAAATGTACCCGTAAATTAGACCTAAAGGTTATGTTCCATAAAGAAAATCCAGAACCAACAGCAGATTTGAATGTGCAGCCTTTATATTCACTAAAGAAACCATCTACTTTCATTCCTCTGAGTAATCCTACTGTCTCAGCGTTTAATTATAAAGCATGCGAGCGAGATCTCTCACAATATCTGGCACAGAAACCAAATTTAAGATACGACAACTGCCCTCGTAGTGAACGTGAAGCCTTGACCAGTCTTGCAAACAACACCCAAATTGAAATAAAGAGCGCCGATAAAGGCGGTGTTATTGTCATTATGGACAAAGTTAAGTATGAATTAGAAATGCAAAATCAGTTACAGAATGCAGATTTTTATCTAAAATTGTCCAAAGATCCCACTTTGGAATTTAAAAAACAGACTGATGTGTACCTGCATGATTTGTGGGTAGGGGGGACTATTACAAAACAAATGTATGAGTTTATGGTGGTAGAACATCCTGTCCGTGCTGCTTTATATGGACTTCCCAAGATGCATAAAAATCTTATGGAACCCCCTGCGAGACCGACTGTAGCGAGCATTGGTTCTGTGACTGAACCACTTGCACAGTTTGTGGATTTTATTAAGTCGTGGCCCCCACCCTTTGGCCAGTACATATTAAAGATACCACTCACATGTTGAATAGGATACAAGATTTGCAAGTGACTGAGGATGACATTTTTGTAACTCGATGTTAGTTCGTTATATACAAACATCCTACACATGGATGGGTTAGAAGCATTACGTAGCACATTATACACTCAAACTGGATATACCAATTCTTTCATTGAATGTTTAGTGGGATTAACAGAAAAAGTTCTTTGTTGTAACAGTTTCATTTTCAACAATGTACATTTTTTACAGGTCAAGGGCGCAGCAATGGGGGCCTCCTTCGCTCCAAATTATGCCAACATTTATCTAGCATGGTGGGAACACCAGTTTGTCTTATCGGATTTGAATCCACACATGAAGAGCCTGTGTCTTTACAGGCGCTACATTGATGATATATTTTTGGTGTGGAGGGGGGCCCCCCTTTAGGTTTTTTAGAGTTGGTTCCTTATTTGGAATCAACCAATTGCAACCTGATATTTTCTCAATGTAAAGATTCCCTTAAAATTCAATTTTTGGATTTAGAAATGTCTAAAAAATGGCATGGGTAGAATATGTACTAAGTTGTACAGAAACCCAACTGCTAGAAAGGCCTTATCACATGAAAGCTGTCATCCAAGGCATATCTTAAAAAACATGCCAAAAGGACAGATGATGAGGTTAAAAATGAACACCTCTAGTCAGGAACAGTTTGAAAAGGATGCGAATGTTTTGGTAAAGTTTAAGGATAGGGGCTACAATGAAAGTGAAATTTTGCTGGCACAAAATTAAATACAGAATATGGATAGAAATAATCTTTTAAAAACAAGTGATAAGAAAGCCAATCGTCCAAATATGGGAACACCTGAATTCCGAGCTTCCTCAGATGCTCTGAGAGAACTGCAAAGCACTTTGTAAAAACTCGAGGCGCAGGGGATAGCAAAAAGGGCAGGACTCTGAATTGGTAGTGCTGACCCAATGCCACAAATCTGAGGTATTTGTGATGGCTTGGGTGAATGGGAACTTGATAGGTGTTCTGCATGCCCATGGAAGCTAGCCAATTGTGTTGATGAATCAGAGATAAGAGCATACCGAGTGGTATCATCTTGAACTCTTCCTTGAAAAGGAACCTGTTTAACTTCCTGAGATCTAGAATAGGGCGCATGCTGTCTGTTTTCTTTGGAACTCTGTGTTCCGCTGATCCAGCATAACTTAACTTCAAATACCTTGGAGTCTGGATTGATAACAAGCTTGACTATTCTGTCCATATTGAGGAGCTACTAAAGAAACTTGAGACAAAGGCGTGGTTTATTTTTTAGAATAAAGCACTACCTCAACAGAGACTCCAAAAAAAGATTAATCCAGGCTTCATTCCTATCCCTCATTGACTATGCTGACTTTCTGTACGGACATTGTTCACTCCCCCTCTTAAATAAACTGGACACCCTATACCACAGGTCCATCAGATTCATTACTGACCTTCCTTCAGCACCCATCATTGCTCCTTTATAAGGCAGTTAACTGGACATCATTACAACACAGAAGAAATAGGAATGCTGCAATTTGGATATTCAAAGCCTTATCAGGCAAGCTACCTACCTATATCTCAGACTGTTTTACTCATTACTTCTAGGCCATACAACCTAAGGATCAGCAAAATTATCATTCTTAAGGTCCCCAATGTCTGCACCGGTTTGGGAGGGCTGCTATCAGCTACTCACTAGCAATTGTTTGGAATTCACTCCAAAAACCATGAAGCTAAATAACCTCCTACCCTTAATATCCTTCAAAGACTATTCTACCCTATTCCCAGAACTCTGCAACTGCTTGGCCTAAACCCGGCCCTACCTACCCCCGTGTTCCTATATGCTGATAAAACTCCGTTTCCAGTCCCAAGATTCACCCTCAAAATGCCTGCTAGGTCCTATAATCTACATATTACTCCTGATGTGCTCATTACCTTCTGTCTCACAGATTAAAAGTTTTAATGTGCCTTGTACATATGTATATTGTTATATATTAGCACTTATGTCATTGTATTACTGTTTATGTTACCCCTGTCATTGTATTACTGTTTATGCTACCCTTGTCAATGTAATAACACTTGCACTTCTTGACCACTCAGGTCCATCTTGTAAATGAGCTATGCTCAATGATGTTCGCCTGATTAAATAAAGATTTTGATTGATTGATTGATTTTTGATTGATAACTATCTCTACTGCCCTGTTGTTCAGAAGGCATGGATCTTGGAAGCAAGGAGGTCTGACTGAGAGACGGTCTGGGCTGTCGTTTGGGTGGATGATCTGGTGGGGTTTCTGACAAGATTTAGAGCGTGAGTACCCCCTTGCGGATTACTTTTTTTTTTTTTTTTTTTTAAATTTTTTTACTTTTTATTTATGAATTTTATGCAAGTAAACTGCATACAATTACCCTGTGCAATACAGTACCTGCATATGAAATCCATCATAAAAAAGCTATACAGATGAGTTTCTGCAACCTTCGGTACAAGATTAAGGGGAAACCCAAATAAAAATTAATTTCACAGATTATATCGACTGGCTGCTGCTGCCAATGCTCACATTTGAAAAATTCACAAAAGGGATTATTGTGCAAATAATAAAAAATGGGCTATTATGCCCCTAATTATTGTCTCCTCTGTAGAAAGGTAAGCTCCAAATTTATCTCCCAGCGTGCTCCCTCGGCATCTATTTATATCAATCAAAAATAGGAACTACTTCATAACTCGTAACAGTTCCACGTCCAAACTTGTACTGCACTTCCTGCACAGGAAGGCTGACTATCATGCACAAATTAAAGCAATGCAGATGTAAACAAAGAAAGTGGCAGAACTATTCAGAGCAGTTCCAAACAGAGAGCAGGTGCTTCAAATTTAACAAGCAAAGAGGAGAGAAAAAAAAAAAAAAAACGCATCAGAAAAAGCGGTCGATCGTTTTTCCAGTCACTACTGTCTCATACGGAGCAATTAGGGAGAGTCAAACTAATAAAGAGCTCCTTGCAATCTCACTGTGCAGTTCAGGTTTCTCCCGAATCTGAATCTGAGAATGTGTCCCTCTCGACCTCTAACTTTTTCCTTAGGGTCAGTATATACATATGCTTTTTTGCCCACCGTAACATGCAGATGCGCAGGCATCAATAAATTGTTTGGGATGTCCATCTCTCGAAGCTGCCTCTGAATGGTGTCTAACCCCCATCTCTTCATCCGAGTGGAATAAGACAAGTCCAGAAAGAACAGCACTCTTCAGCCGTCCACCTCGAGGTTCCGTTTGGCTCGTACAGCCCGTAGGATCCGATCTCTCACCACCACAGAGGTGGTCACCATAATCACAGTCCTGGCCCCATCTATAGCCATCTTCAGTCTCCGGATATTGACCCGATAGGCTCTCACCACCAGTCCATGACGATCTAGGCCCAGAGTCTCCGATAACCATTTGCTTAAGTAGCCAGGTAAATCCTCCTTTTTCTGAACCCTCCGGAAGTCCGATTATCTGGACATTAGAAGTCCTAGATAGGTTTTCAAGGTGCTCTAGCTGTGACTTAAGGAGGACTTGTTCCTTCATGTATGTTGATGCCGCTGCTTGGGCTCGCTCTGAGGACCGCTCTGCTGCTTGAGTGGTTTCCACCAGCCCATCTAATTTTGTTCCACCAACACCATTCGAGAGTGACAAGTGCCTATTTTCTGGTTCATAGTTTAGACCATTTTGGTCAGTTGGAGTACCGCTAACTGCAGAGATTCAAGCATCGCTGGTCCCGGTTCTCCTGCCTTTTCAGCAGCATCAGGCAAATTTGCAAAAAGCTGATGTCGGCCTGGAGGCCCCGCCATGCGGGGTGAAGAAATGAACTTTTGGCTCTGCATTCTTTTGACCCATCGCTATAAATTTGATATCTCTGGGTAGGTCTCTGCAACAGGTAGTTAGCTCTGTCATTCTTTGAAGCTAATTTAGGCAAGAACATGAAAAATAGCGTCAAAATTAGATGCTGTATCAGGAGCTCTCTGGAAGTATGTCTACAGCTAGGCAGCTGGCCACGCCCCCCACCCCTCGTGGATTATTCTGAGCACCCATTTGTCTGATGTGATCGACTTCCACTGGTCATAAAACTGAGTCAGATGCCCTCCTACTGCCGAGGAAGAGTCCCCCCTCAGACAGCTGAGGTGGGACTTGGGCCGGAATTTCAGAGGGTGGCACTAGGCGCTTTGGGGCCCTGTGCCTTCTGCTATGTTTTCTTTTGTGGCTAAGGGGTTTGGTTTCTGTTGAAGTCACCTCTGCCTTTACCAAGAAAGGACTGATGGTTATGAAACTGATGCCTGTTCCCGCCCATCAGGCGGTCTGGATGTTCTGATGGCCATTCTAGTCTTCTGAGTGGCCTCTAGCGTCTGCTCAACCTGAGGACCAAACAGATATGTACCATTGAAAGGCAAGGCCAAACCCCTCTGTTGGGCATCATTGTGAACCCGAGGTGCACAACCAAGAGTGGTGCTGGGTGTAAATACCGGCTGCCGATGCTCTGGAGGCAGTGTCAAAGGCATTCATGGCAACTTTCAGCTGTTGATTATTGGACTCAATACCTCAAGTCAGGACTCCAGATAAGGTGTGTATCAGCCTATTTTACTCACCTTATTTTAAGAAATACTCTTCAGAAATGTTTTTAATGAGTACCAGTACTCACCCAACATCTGTAAATACTCCACACTCCAAAGAACAGTGCTTCACAACATAATTGGTGATTCAAAATGAACAGTTTTTTGCCAGATTTACAGCACTTGTATGCATCCCACTTTTGTTTTGCTCACTAGGTTTTAAAACTGGTGAGTAAATGCCTACCTGCCGATATTATTTGGAGCATTGTTGGCACCTGAAATTCTTATCTAGAAAAAAACTACATTTTTTTAATAAATGTACTCCTCAGTTCACTCTAGCAAGACATTTGTACACATCTGAATTTCATTTTACTCACCTCATTTTCAAAATGAGGAGTACAGGTACTCATCCCAAAAATATTATCTAGACTGGCCACTGGGGCACTAACTAGGATGGCAACTTAAAGATCAACTCCACAACCCAGACGGAAATATCCTTTAAAATCCTTTTTCTACCAGTTGGTATTATATCCTCACTCTACTGTAACTTGTAGGGTAATACTCAAGCTACACTCATTTAGCTTCATTGATACAAAAAGCCGTCATTTGCTGTGTGGAAACTGCTATTTTACTGAAGAGCCTCCTGGACGAGGTAGGCCTGAAAATATGGCTGAAGGCCGCTTGCAACAAACCAGGGAGCAACCGTCAGTTGAGGTGATGTTCGGCCAACTTATGACCCAGATGGCACAAGTCACTGTGGCAACTAATCGAAACACCCAAGTGGTTCAAAATTTAGAAGCCGGGATGCTGCATACCGAACAGCGGGTCTTGGTGACAGAGGGGCATGTTCAGGACTTAAGGGCAGAATTAAGAGATCAACAACAGACTATACAGATGCTGCGCAGTAAGGTGGATGACCTCGAGAATCGAGGCCGCCATAATAATCTTTACTTCCTGGGCTTCCCTGAGCGTGTAGAAGGCAAAGTTACTGAAGGATTTCTACAATTAGCCATCGCCGAAATGCTGCAGTTGAACCCACTGACACCGCTCCAGGTGGAACGCGAACACCGTACATTAGCCCCCATGTACTAGGTACTAATGACTTGGCAAATGGGGAGCCAAAGGAAGTTCAGGAAGAGTTTAGGAAACTGGGGAGGGTCTCAAGCAAGTAGCTACTTCTGTCACTTTCTCAGAAGTACTACCTGTGAGAGGCAAGGGAGAGCATAGGAGTGCATGCACAGGAACTTTAACTCATGGTTGAAGAACTGGTGCTGTGAGGAAGGGTTTGATTCATTGGTGACTGGGGACCCATCTGGAGGGATGGAGGTTTGTTCAAGCCTGACGGCCTGCATCCATCCTGGAGGAGATCAAGCACTCAATGATAAGTTTAAATGCTACATTGACAAGCATTTAAACTAGCAAAGGGGTGGCAGGCCAGCAAGGATGGTACCTACTTGCTCACCCCACAGCTAGTAATGGAACCAGTGAACCAGAGGAGTGGCTATCTCTGCAAAGCAGCGTGCAAAAGTTGGAGATTAGTGTCCAAAGGTGGATAAGCAGAAAAGGGCAAAATTCAGCAGAAGGGCAGACAGCAAGGAGAACCAGGGATAAATGACAACCAAGGAAGGGGCTGGAGTAGAACAGTGAAGCAGTCTAGGGAGGTCAAATCATGGAAAGCCATGTGTGCAAATGCCAGGAGCCTTAGCAACAAGATGGAAGATCTGGAGGCTGTCATGGTACAGTCAGACCTGGACATTGTGGCCATCACTGAAACCTGGTGTAATGATAACCATGACTGAGGAGATGGCCATACCTGGCTACAACATATTCAGAAGAGACAGAGCAGGCAGGAAGGGAGGAGGTGGCACTGTATGTGAAAAATGACATAAGGCCACACAGATCCAGGAGGAACAAAATGGGGAGAGATACTGTGGGTTAAGCTGGAAAGGAAAATGGGGCCAGCCATTCACACAGGTGTGGTCTATAGACCACCAGCCCAGGAGGAAGAAACAGATAGAGCTGATGCTAGCCATCCAAAGGATGGCTGACAAGGTGAGGTAGTACTGGTTGGAGACTTCAATATACCAGATGTGGACTGGAGCATCCCAGCAGCAGCATCAACTAGGAGCAGATTTATTCTGGACTCCCTTCAGGGTGCCTTCCTCAAGCAACTGGTCATGGAACCAACTCGGCAGAAGGCAATACTGGACCTTGTGCTCACAAACAGGGACAGTGTGATGGGGGTAACAGTGGGGAGCACCTGGGTAACAGTGACCACCAGTCATTGTGGTTTGAAATCACAGAAAGAGCAGAACCAAACCACACAAAACACGTATCCTGGATTTTAGGGGGCAGACTTTGGGAAAATGGGAGATGCTTGAAAGAGGCATTAGGGAATGGGACAGGAATCAGGGATTGAGGAACAGTGGGCAGTATTTAAAATGGGGATTATAAGAACAACAGAATTATGCATTAAGCAGGTTGCAAGAGGAAAAGAAAGAGACCATTATGGTTTCCAAAGAGGTAGCAAAAAAGTGAAAGCCAAAAGACTGCATTCAGGCAATACAAAAGACACAGGCAGAAGGGATAGGGAGAAGTACCAGGAGAAACAAAGGGAGGCAGGGAAGTCAGTAAGGAAGCCAAAGCTCAGACAGAAGAACACATTGCAAAATCAGTGGTTAAAGGGACAAAACCTTTTACAGGTACATAAGTGAAAAAGAAGGACAAAGGGAGGGATAGTTAGACTGAAGGGGAGGATGGGAAAGCGTGGAGGATGACAACAGTAAAGCTGACATATTGAACAGGTATTTCTGCTCAGTCTTTACTAAGGAAGAGGGGGTAATGGGTCTGAAGGAGTACAAGGGTGAGAATGGTGCGAAATGGACACAAGTCCCTTTACGAGAAAAGGGTCCTGAAGGAACTGGAAGTAATAAGAGTTGACAAAGCAATGGGGCCAGATGGGGTGCACCCAGGGTCCTTAAAGAACTAAGAGGTGGTGGCTGAACCTCTGGCTATCCTGTTCAGCCAATCACTGGAAACAGGGGAGGTACCCAAAGACTGGAGGACAGCAGATGTAGTCCCCTTATACAAAAGTGGGAACAAAGAGGAAGCAGGGAACTACAGACCAGTCAGCCTCACCTCGGTAGTGGGAAAGATCATGGAAGCATTACTGAAGGAGAGATTGGTGGAACATCTGGTTGTCAATGGACTACAGGACCCAAGGCAGCATGGTTTCACCAGGGGGAGGTCATGTCAGACCAACCTCATTGAATTTTTTGACTGGGTGACTAGGGAGGTGGATCAGGGGAGGGCAGTGGACATGGCCTATCTGGACTTCAGCAAGGCCTTTGACACTGTGCCACATAGAAGACTATTACACAAACTGGGGAATATGGGTGTGGGCAGGACAGTAGTGTGGTGGGTAGGTAACTGGCTGGGTGGCAGGACACAGAGGTGGTGGTAAATGGCTGTCACTCCACAGAGGGAAGAGTGACCAGTGGGGTACCACAGGGATCAGTGCTGGGACCGGTCCTATTCAACATCTTCATCAGTGACATTGCACACGATATAGAAGGCAGAATTTCACTGTTCGCTGATGACACAAAGCTCTGTAACAGAGTAGACACACCAGAGGGTGTAGACAGAATGAGAAGGGACCTGCAGAAACTTGAAGAATGGTCAAGGGTTTGGCAGTTGAAATTCAATGCAAAAGTGCAAGATAATGCATATGGGGCACAAAACCCTGGCACATATATATCAGTTGGGGGTGAGGATATAGCATGCACCAAGCAGGAAGGGATCTTGGGGTTGTCATCTCTGATGACCTCAAGGTAGAAACAGTGTGACAAGGCATCCAGGTAAAGCAAATAGGATGCTGGGATGTATAGGCAGGGGCATCACCAGCAGGAAAGGAGGTCATAATTCCGCTATACAAGACACTAGTGAGGCCCCACCTGGAGTACAGTGTACAGTTCTGGAGACCATACCTCATGTAAGGACATAGACAGGGTAGAGAAGGTTCAGAGGAGGGCAACAAAGATGGTGCATGGGTTGCATCACAAATCCTATGAAGACAGGTTGAAGGAACTGAACATGTACTCCCTGGAGGAGAGGAGGAGAGGATATGATAGAGACATACAAGTATCTCACAGGGAGGAACAGGGTGCAGAAAACACTATTTTAAGCGAAAAAGATGTTTCAGGACTAGAGGCATGGGATGAAGTTGGAGGAGGGCGATTCAGAGGAAACATGAGAAGAATTTCTTCACTGAGCGGGTGGTGGACAAGTGGAACACCCTGCCAGAGAGTGGTGGGGCTGAAACAATCACGGGATTTAAGAATGCATGGGATAGACATAAAGGAATTCTAGAGGTCAGGGGTAAGAGGAAATAGACTTCTAGGAAAACAAACTGAACTTACAAGCTCAAATGGGCAGACTAGGTGGGCCATAGGCCCTTATCTGCCGACACTGTCTATGTATCTATGTATCTATGTATGTCTCAGGCCCAGGACAGACCATGACCTACCATAGCCCGACTTACTGATTTTAGGGACAAAGAGAAGGTCCTAACTAGAGCTCGTGAGTTACAGCATGTAGCGTGGAGATCGAATAGGATCCACATCTTTCAAGACTTCTCTAAGGATCTGTCGGACAAACGACGAGCATACTCTGAGGCAAGGCATAAACTGCACAGTATTGGACTGTCCTTTTCTTTGCGTTACCCAGCCACGAGGCACGTTATGCAAAATGGGGTCCCGAACAGTTTTGAATCTCCTGATGCACTCATGGATTTTTTATGATGCAACTGGCCACAAGAATTCACCACCACTACCCTGGGAGCCCCTTCAGCAAAAACTGCTACCGATGGGTTAGACTGCCGCTCCTCTCCATCAGTGAGCAGGCCTGCAGTTTGGCAAGACCTCAGGCAGCAACACTGGGAACTCCCCATAAAAAAAAAAAACCCACACCGAAAGAGGCAATCCTCAAAGAAACATGGCCGGCGGAAGCATCCTTCGGGGAGAGGGCAAGATGACACAGAGGAGGCCAGAAGCATGGACACTGTTGCTCCAGACCAGTTACAGGTCTACCACACCACTAATAGATATGAAGCTTTACGCCCCAGCTCTCCAGATCAACACCCAAGCATTGTGGATTCGACTGTGGAAGGCAGGTTTACTCCTATGTTGCAGCCCAGCTACCTGTCCCCATCAGCAACTCCTCACCAGCTGCATAACAGAGCTAAAGATAGCGGAGGGCAGTGTCCATAAAGGCTACAAGGGAGGCCTCCTCTACCAGCGGAGATCTCATCTTCAGTGTGGACCGTCCTGAGCGCTCTACTTCTCCAGGGCAATCGATCAGAGAAAACTCACCGGCATGGTCAGATAAGTAGTCATCCTTCCATTTTCTTTCTATTCTTGTTCTTTTAATCCCTCGGGGAGTTGTAGGTACAGGGCGAGCTTGGGGTGTCTAAATTGATAGTCAGTGGACAATCTCCTTGGCTGACCCATCTGCTACCCCTTCTCCATGTTACCCATGTAAGGAAACATTTGAGCTCCTTTTCACCCCAACCTTGACCCCGACTTGCACTACCATGTGGCAGAGAAGATGCCTCACTCCTATACCAGGAGGGATTCAACGAGGCCTACCAACAAGCTCTCAGTGGACGTCCTGATCAAAGGTCCAGACACGTCTAGACGGCAAAGAAGGCCTTTTTTATACCATCTGATTAAACAGCAGAACTTTTGTGGGTTCTGCTTCGCTTACGTGTGTGTGTGTGTGTGTGTGTGGGGGGGGGGGTCCGCTGGGAAGCTGTGTCATATAATATGAAAGTAATTGTCGGCATGTGTAAACTGTTGTGCTGAACTGGTAGCCAAGATGCGTTTTACGTGAGGCCCTAAGTGGTGAATGGCACAGGTCTGTGCCCCTCTGGTATGTTTTTTTTTCCCTATCAAGGGGAGATCTCCCAGCCCCGGCATTGGGTGGCTTACAGTACACTCTTCATTGGTGTGACGAGCCTGACCTCACCAGGATTTTTGTTGTGAGAGCATGTTGGCACCCATCAGCAATAACCCTAGGCTCACTGAAATAGTGGGCAGTCCTCCCCCACTTTCTCTCCTGCAAACCCCCACCTCATTAGAAGCGTCATGTAGTCCCACTTTAACTACCCCAGCTTCTGAGCTACACCGCTGGAGCAGCTCTCTCAACCCTCTGGGGTTGCAATGAGCCACGTGGTCCAACCTTCCTACTGGGTTGCTTGATTCTTTCAGGGGGGAACCCCCCCTGCACTTACCCACTCTCTCCATATCTGGTGGCACTCTATAGAAATTTGCCTCTTCTGGTTGGGTTGCCCTCGCCCCCTATCTGCTGGTTGTTCTTGATAGTTCTCTTAATTAAATATTTGCTCCTTATTACTAACAGGTGATATCACTTGTCTGACATGGAACGTCAGAGGGCTTAACACCCCAAACAAGAGGAAGCAAGTTTTAGGCCACCTTAAGAGACTGGGAGCAAGGGTCACCTTCCTGCAGGAGACCAAACTTACTGGGGGTGGGGGTGGGGGGATCCTGAGAGACTGAAGAGGGAGTGGGTAGGTCAGGTCATTTATGCCTAGGCCTCCTCTAGAAAGAGAGGGGTGGCGATTCTGCTTCACAAGCAACTACAATGGAAATTGCAGAGACAAGTGAGAGACCCTGAGGGTAGATGGGTGGTGGTACTCATGGATACTGGGGAGGGCCCTCTGATCCTGGGTAACATATGCGCTCCAAATGAGGACTCGCCCTCCTTCTTTCACAAGCTGGCCCAGGTGCTGGGATCCATAGCTCCGGAAGACACCCCCATTTTATTAGGGGGCGATTTTAATCTTACTCTGGACCCTTTCCTGGATAGATCCCCTTCCAATACTGAGCCCCACTCCAGGGCTGTAATGGCAGTTGCTCAATTACAACAAGATTTGGCCCTTATGGACATCTGGAGAATATTTCACTGGGTGGGGAGGGACTCTGGAGTTGATGCTGGCCACCAGGGACAGAGACTGCAGACCAGACCCAGCCCTGCTGACTGAACAGCTTTCATGCGAAGTCTCCCTATCGTTACCTGCCCCGTTCAGTCTCAACTCTGTCGAAGCAGGGCTGAAGACTTCTTCTAACGAACAAGCTACTTAACTTCAAAATTATTTTAAACTGGTAAGAAAATAATAAAACTACTAAAACTAATCAAAACTGAAAGACTATACCTGCTGTCATATAGACAAGAAGTTTTGACTCCCGGTGGGCAAGTGACATCGTTACTGAAGCACACTCAACAGTGGGGAAAAAAGGAACTGAGGTGGTTGGAGGGTCGACGCCGGATAGCCTATACGGTGCGAGCCAAGCTCGCGGTGCCGCTTCCTCGTGGCTCTACCCAGCCCCGGCCCTCCTGAAGAATTTTGACTCCTGCTGGGTCCTAGCACCTCTGGCATAGTCCCATCAGTGTGAATAAGTGGTGGAGACTTTATGTCCAGGAAGTCAAGTCAAGTCACAATTTATTTAAAAAAAGACGCCCAATCCCGAAGGCTCTGGGCGCCGTACAAACTTAACAGCATTTCATACCGTATAATCTTAAGATTTACAAAAGTTTTAAAACATATGAATAAACAAAATAAACAAAATTACATCCCAAAAACTTGCATAAATAGGAAGGTCTTTAGGTGAACCCTGAAGGCAGCTAAAGTGGGGGCCTCCCTAACTACTGCTGGCAAAGACTTCCAAAAAGCAGGAGCGGCGACACTAAAGGCTCGGTCACCAGCAGATTTTAACCTCGCTCTTGGAACATTTAGGAGGCCACCACTTGAAGAGCGGAGATTTCGGGAAGAGGAAGAAGGTACCAGGAGATCTGACAGATAGCCAGGGCCCTGTCCGTGTAGGGCCTTATAGGTGAGAAACCCACCTTGAAGAGCACTCTCCACCTGACAGGCAGCCAGTGCAATTCCGCAACACAGGGTAATGAGACAAAATTTACCTTGCCCGGACAAAAGTCGGGCAGCAGCGTTTTGCACTAGCTGCAGTCTGCGGAGAGAGCCCCCAGAGACCCCGAGATAGAGAGCATTACAGTAGTCAAGCCTAGAAGTGACCAAGGCATGTATCAAGGTAGGGAGGTCCACAGACTGAACAAGGGGCTTAATCCTGGCAATATTTCTAAGATGGAAAAAACAGGAACGTACCACAGAAGAAACTTGAGTCTCCATGGACAAATTCTTGTCAAGAATCACACCAAGATTTCACACCCAAGGGGAGGCCATCAATGCGCAGCTCCTAGCACAAGTCCAGTTGCTGAGTCAGAGGCCATCCCATCACAGACTCTGTTCGACTCCACTACCAGTACCTCAGTCTTGTCGGGTCTGTGTCGTAGCCAGCTGGCGGCCATCCAGTCGCTAATCTCAGCCAGACAGATATTTAACACATCCACTGTGTTTGATGTTCCTGGGGCAAAGGATAAGTATAGCTGAGTATCATCGGCATAGCAATGAAAAATCAGACCATACTTTCTAATGATCCCCCCAGGGGCAGCATGTATACTCCGAACAACATTGGGGCCAGTATTGAACCCTGAGGGACTCCACACAAAAGGGGGCAGGATGTAGATGAGAAATTTCCCATCACAACCCGCTGTCTCCTATTGGTGAGAAAGGACTCAAACCACTTGATAACATTACCGGTGAGTCCACACAACTCTCTCAGGCGAAGAAGCAACACACAATGGTCCACAGTATCAAATGCTGATGAGAGATCGAGGAGAACAAGAATTGTCTTGTCCCTCGGTCTGCTAGCCCTGAAGTCATTTGCACCAAACAACATAGTTTTCGGTGCTATCTCTGGCCAACCGACTGGAAAGGATCATATAACTCGTGAGTCACGAGGTGTTCCTCCAACTGAGCGATACCACCTTCTCAACAATCTTCCCCAAAAAATGGGAGATTGGAGATAGGACGGTAATTTGCCCTGACCTCCGGGTCCAAAGAAGATTTCTTTAAAAGGGGTCTCACCAGAGCCTCCTTCAAGGCATCCAGGAAGACATCCTGACTCAAGGAGCACCGGACAATCAGGGCAAACACCAGACCAACAGAGTCAATGCATCTCATTAAGAAACGCGTTGGCACTGAGTCCAGCTCACAAAAGGTATGCTTCAAGTTGACTGCCACCTCAGTAACCTCACGGACCTCCACTGGCCTAAATTCTCCCCAACTAGGCAGAGCGCACTTAGCACACAACTGGCGACCACTGTCAGCAATGGTATTGCTGGCTAAAGAAACCTCCCAACGGATCAAAGACACTGTCTGAGAAAAACCGAGCAAAATCCTCACAATCCTCATTTGACGAAATTCTTCGGGGCTGGAGACAAACAGGATGGAGAAGTCTGTCAACAGTCCGGAAAAGTGAGGTTGGTCGGTTTCTCCCAGCAGCAATCTCCTGAGACAAAAAATGCTGTCTTCTTTCGGTTGACTGCCTCCTGATATGCGCAATAATGCGCACGCAGGACCAGTTTGTCTGTCTCCAGACGGGACTTCCTCCAGCAGCGCTCTAATCTCCGACCCATCTTCTTTTCCCTGAGATCTCCGTCGTACCAGAGACCTCAGGTATGAAGTTTTGGGTCGTACACGGATAGGTGCGAGGGAGTTTATGATGTCAGATAGCACCTTATTATAGGTGTCCACCCCGACATCAACAGCCCCGACGCATACACCACCCATCATAGATAAGTCAACTGCCACCATAAAACCCTCAGGGGTAAGATCATGTAAAGGGTGGCAGTGAGTCATCTCAGCAAGGGGAAGAACATATGGCGGGAGCCCCAAGTGTGAACTTCACCGTGCAGTGATCAGACCAAAACACCTGATCGATCACAAGATCAGCAATCTCAATTCCAAGTTAGAAAACCAGGTCCAGTGTGTGGCCGTCCCGGTGAGTGGGTGCATCAACAAACTGCATCAGCCCTAGTAGGGACATACTTTGCAGAAATTCGCCGGTGCACCTTTGAGCTTTATCCTCGGCCCAGACATTGAAGTCCCCCAGAAAAACACATCTGGGGGAATCCAACGTCTCGCTGGCAACAAACTCTGCAAATTCCTGCAGGAAACCCCCCATCAGGCCAGGAGGGTGATACATGAGGAGAATCCTGCAGCCAATGCTGAGTCCACCATGAACGGCCACACACTCAAAGGAAACCGGGGTTCCCACTGGATGCACAGTAAAGGTCAGGCTAGATCTAAAACAAATGGCTACACAGCCACCCCTGCGATTTTCTCTGGGGCAGTACTGGCAGTATAACCTGAGGGATTGCAGCCTCAAAAAACAGCAGCATCATCTCCCACCCAGGTCTCTGTAATGCAAGCCAGGTCAACCGAAGAAATCAAGGCAGCAATAATTGCCGACTTGTTTCTGATTGACCTGGCATTGCACAGCACTGCCGGCAGAGATGCAGAGGGTGGTGTAGCCCCTCTGGCTACCTGACCACTCGGTCTGGTGGTCTCCCTGGAAATGGGCACCAACCACATCTAGCTTCGCCTAGATACCCTAAAAAATCCAGGGCGTCTCCTGGACCTAATTACCTCTGTCCTTCCATCAACCTGCTCCTGGTCACTCCATAGCCCACAATTAGAGCAATCCCTTTCATTCCCCACCTCCCTGCAACGCCTGATAGTAATATCAGATACAGGGGGAAGGGTAAAGGGCCGCAGAGCATGCAGCAATGAGTTTCCATAGCTGATTCTAGCCCCCACAGGTTGCCCTACGGACCCCCTACACATTTCTATATTTAAACAAAATTTCAAACTAACATACAAATATTAAATAAAAAATAATTAAAGCACTCCTATCTAAATAACCTGACAAACACAATTTAAAACCCTTATACACAAAAACAACCCTCCTCCTAACTCATATAAAAGAATTTTGGCACAGAATGGTGCTCGCGCTTGCGACCGGCGCTTTACTTTATAGAGAGACCTCCTCACCCCCTCCACATTAACTGTTCCCAACTCACTCCACCAGCTCCAGCTGAGATTGAGCAGAATTTAGCACGGCCTCTCACGCCGTGCACATCAGCCGGTTCCAGGAGGGTCAGCCAGATAAAGAGGCAATAAATAAAGCAATACAAGATCTTATCTTTGCTGTTAAAAGTGTCTACGGGCTAGTCCCAGACTATTAAAGAGAAAGCTTAAGTGTCAGACCCAAAAAAGCAACCCTGATTAATGCGGGTCTTTTAGGGATGGAGATTCAGAGTCAGAACCCAAAGATCCACCTTTTCATACATACTTCATTCCCTAACCAAGGGACTCCTTGCTAGCAGAGTTGTGTTATTTGGGGTAATGGTACCCCAATCACGGCCTTAAAGGCATCGTTTGAGCAGACAATGGCAAAAATTTGTACCAGTTGTCCTGGAGTAAGAGAGATTACATGAAGATCTGAATGAGACTAAATTATAACATGATGATGCGTATACACTAAATGCATCTCATGAAGCACATCTATTTTACATATATTGTATTTCTACTTTAGTAACAAACTTTTACATGTAGCTTCTGTACTTGAAGGGATGCCATTGTAAATGAGCTTGCCTCAATTGTTACATTTTCTAATAAAATTGAAAAACAAAGTGTCTGACAAACACCTTATACCGAACTAATTGTTCTCTCCATCCATCCTGGCAATCAGAAGCTTAAATGTCTGTGTGTGCAACAGCTGCCATTAGCAGAGGTGTATTTACCTATGCATGTAATTTGTATGGAAAAGAATGGAATCTGGTTTTAGCCAAAGCTTTTAATATACACAGTCTACCACATCACTTTACACAGCAATGCTCCTCTTGAGCCCCCGAGCGGCGCCCATGGATCCTGGTGGCATCAGCGCCACCGAGTACACCGACTCTTCTCCCGCCTCCCGACCATGCCTCCCAGAGTAAACGAGACCTCGCGCCCCCCACAGATCCTGGCGGCATCAGTGCCGCTGCCGAGCACACCAACTCTTTCCTCCCGCCCTCCTGGTCCTGCCTCCCGAAGTAAATTGAAGGTAACTACCGCAAAACTCCCACAGCCGCCCAGCTTCTAGCGCTTCCCTGATTGGTGTGCCTACCGACTTGGCGGCCCCTGACTGGACCGGCGAACAGCCCTCAGCATCTGACTGGGGCGCCTTCCTGCCCGAGCCAGCCAAGCTGCTACCCGACCCTTGGAGCCTCAGCGGATTGCTGGGTGACGCTAACCTGGGACTAACTCTTTCTTTTTGTCCGCCCCACCACCCTCCCAGGCCACCTATTAAATACGCTACTTGCCTCCCTTTCTATCTGCTCCAGTCCCTTTCCAAACAAGTACTACCCCTCCCCTCTTCTCCCCCAGCTTTCTTCCTAGTGTTTCTTGTGACCACTCCTCTTCTCCCTCTCTCCACACTGCCTCTCTGTAGAGTGTACCTCTCTACAATGCCTATCTGTGCCTCCAGTACACTTGTCAACAATGGCACAATCAGTAAGATAATCATTTTTGATGATCTTCTTTTTCCTACCCCTTTTAACACCCCCTATAAGTTGCTACCCTGCATCCCCCCCACCCTCCGCTGAACTGACTCATCCTACAAATGCCCCCCAAATGTCCACAGCATCTCTCCCAGCTACTACCTGGTCCTGTTTCCCTATCAGCCCCACCACCTTGCTCTATTCCTATGGCTGCCTCCTGGTCTCCCTCTACCAATGCAGATCCCACTTTCTCCACACTGCCTGCCCTAATGCCTCTCCTAAGCGGCGATTGCCCAAATCTTGGTGCCTCTACATACTTCGTCACCACTTAATCCTTGCCCTACTACTGCTGGCTGCAGGGAATATACACCCTAACCCTGGCCCAACACCAACCCCCAGTCACAGCTACCCCATGCCTAACCCCTCAGCCAAGGCCACCACTGACACTCGCTCTGGTGCCCTTCCCCAGGGACTACGCCTAATCCATCTAAACATTCGAAGCCTAGCCCCCAAGCTCGATCAACTCCAGGTTCTAGCCGCTCACCATGCCCCTGACAATCATCGTATCAGAGACCTGGCTAAACCCAAACCTCCCGGACCCAGCCATCGCTATTCTAGGGTTCACTATCACATGACAAGACCGACCCACCAGAGGTGGAGGGGTGGCTATCTACACCAGTTCAGCCCTACATTTTTCTGTCACTCTCACAAAAGCTGAACCCAAAGCCTATGAGCTGCTTATGCTGAAATTATCCCCTCCTTCAACACTCCCCATCTTTCTGGCTGGTATTTATTGCTGCCCTAGCACTCCAACCACAACAGTCACTGACCTTCTAAGCCAATTAACGTCTCTTGCCCAGTCGGGTGAACTATATGTTATGGGTGACTTTAACCACAACTGGCCAGCCCCCGCTTTTAACAAAATCCGAACAGAGATATCTGCTCTCAACCTTACCCAAACCATTCTGGAACCTACGCGTTCAAACCATAAGACCGGCAACCACTCCCTTCTTGACTGGGTGCTTACCTCCCATCCACATCGTGGCGTCAGCTCTGGCCTCCTTCCTGACTCCATTAGAGCCACCACTTAACCTACTTGGTCCTTAAAATCCACGGGTTAAATCCCTCCCAAATTTATATTCCAATGGTCATATAAAACTCTAAACCTCTCCCTTCTCCTGGAAGAACTAGCTCACTCTAACTGGGACCTCATCCTAAGATGCTCTAACATGGATGCTGCCCTTACACACTTCCGGAACACCTTCCTTAGCGCCTGGGACAAACATGCCCCCCGCGCCATGCTAGGGTCAGAGGGTCTCACCTTCCCTGAATATTATCCGAGCTGATAGCATGCCAACAAGCCCACGACAGGGTGTGGCGAATTTAGAAATCTACGCTCCTCCCAGGCGACAATATCACCTACCGCATGCTCCGAAACAAGTGCACAAAGGCCATCCGCTTAGCAAAGGCCAAATATTTTAACAGCACCCTAAACTCAAATCTTGGGAGGCCTTCTAAATTCTGGAAAGTCATCAACTCCCTTTTCTCCCCCCCCCCCACCTTCTCCCCCAAGGGACTCTACACTCCAACCCCCAGACGGTAGCCTCCGAGTTAAATTTTTACTTCACTACTTGTGCTACGACTCTCCTGGACTCCCTTCCTCCAGTAACCCCACCCATTCCCCAGACAGCTACCCCCCCACAGCCTGGCCAGAACGCTTTGTCTTTCAGACACATCTCCCCCATCAAAACCTTAGATGCCCTTCGCTCCCCGAATCCCAAAGGAAAATATCCCGATGGTCTCGACAACAAACTCCTCTTCCCATCTACCCCAGCCATAGCTACTCCCCTCGCTGCCCTGCTAAATCTCTCGTTCATCACTGAATCACTCCCCACTGAGTGGAAACATGCCACTGTCCTACCACTACCAAAAGGAGGTGACCCTACCTCCGCTGCTAACTACCGCCCCATCCCCCTCCTCCCCACTCTCGTAAAACTCCAGGAACACCTAGTACTATCTCAACTCTCCCACTTTCTCTCTGAAACTAACTTCTTCACTCCATTCCAGACCAGTTTTAAAAAAAAAAAAAAAAAAAAACTTCACCACCACCACCACCCCCTACTAAGACTCACGGATTCCATCCTCTCTGGGATGGACAAAGGACAAATTACATCCGCTATTTTCATCGACCTTGCCAAAGCTTTCAATACGGTATCCCACTCCCTCCTATTATCCTGCCTATCAGGTGCTGGGCTATCAGCGTCGGCCACAAATTGGTTCAGAGCCTATCTACCAAATAGGACTCAATCTACAAAAATAGCTGACTGCACCTCCGCTCCGCTCCCTATTACCACTGGCGTTCCCCAGGGCTCAGTCCTTGGCCCCATTCTCTTCTCCATCCTACTAAATGATCTGCCAAAGGCTTGCTCCACTACCTCAATTCACATGTACGCTGATGACACGGCCCTCTTTACTTCCGGCTGTACCTACGAAGAAGTCACCTCTAATCTCCAGACCGACTTCAACAAAGTACAACGCTGGTTTATCTCCAACCAACTCTCCCTAAATGCCAAGAAAACAGTCTATGACTTTCGGCACTAGACAGAGGCTATCCAGACTTGCATCCCCTCTGATCTTCCGTAGCCTAAATAACACCATCCTTGAAGATGTGCCCTCCTTTAGGCACCTGGGGGTTTGGCTTAATCACCACCTCTCCTTTTCCACACACGTGGACGCCATCCTGTCAAAACTGCGCCCTAAGCTCGGCGCCCTCTATAGAAACCACACTAGTCTCTCGCTTCCTGTGAAACATGAAATAGTCCAGAAAATGATTCTACCTTCCTTCGACTACTGCGATGTTGTCTACAGCTCTGCCTCCAAGTCCACCTTATCCAGGCTGGACCCCCTCTTCAATGCTTTCTGCCGCTTAGCCCTTGATGCCCCCCCCCATACCCATCACTGTGAGCTCTTCCATTCACTGGTCCTTCCATCCCTGAGCAACTGGCGCCTACTTCACAGTGCTAAATTTGTTTCTAATTTCTGGCTCGGTTCCCTTCTGCCCTACCTCGTCTCCTACCTATCTTCCCTGCCAACCCCCACAGGTCTACCGACTCCAGGCTATTAGTAATCCCTCACCGAAGGACCTCTGCAGGCCAATCGGCTTTCTCTTACCTCCTCCCTAAGCTCTGGAATGACCTGCCAGCCCAAATCTGCCATTCCTCCTCCAAACACTCTCTATCCTCTGCCCTCACTAACTTCTTTGCACCCAACTATACATGCCCCTGACCTCCACCCCCTTGCCCGATTCTCTCCACCCCCCCGATCCCCTCCTCAACTTACACGCCTGACTAGTGGCTTGGCCTGCGCCCAAATGACTGGCTTATAAATTGCCCTAAACAACCCATGCACCAACCCTTTCATGACACTTCTACTATCTCCCTTCTTATTCCCCGTCAACGTCTTCCCTAGGTCAACCCTCTCATCTTTCCCTGTGTATACTACCCAGACCTGTCACCTGTCCCTGGCCCCAAGCTCAGGCTTCCATTTCTCTCTGCCAACTTGGTGCATTACACTTCAAATTAATCTCTAGATAATAGGCACTTATGTAAGTATGTATAGTTCTAGATGTGTAATCAAGTATGTTACGCCACCCTCCTTGTGGCACATGTATGTAGTGTCTCCTCATCTAACAAGTTTGTAAAGCCACACTTAACTATGTAACAACTGTTTGAATTGCTTGACTCCAAGTTCAACCTATTGTTTTATGTATACCCTCCTCCCTTGTAACCCCCCCCCCGGTCGCACCATGAGATGAGCATCTTGTTGCTCAGTGTGCCTCTCCTGGTGAAACATTTTCAATAAATAAATAAATAAAAATACTAGTAGTGCAGGGACTGTATGCATGAATGCACGGCAGCTATTAAGCGCTCAACAGTCACACATAGCCATAGGTGATTATATTTTATTTTTTTATCTATTTCTGATCTTGGATTAACCATTTGAGCTCAGAGCTCTTTACATAGGTTCCACGTTAGTACATTTAGAACAAGTAGGTGATTATACAGAGGACTGAGACAAACAAGGCAATAGAATTAGAATGAAAATATTTAGGTACATTTGGTCTTTAAACAAAGGAATGCAAAAAATACAGCGAAAACTAAAACTGGAATAAGTAAACACAGTCAGATACATACAGGAACAGACTAAATAATTGTGCCCAACAGGGAGCCTGTTAGTTGTCAGCAACACGAGGGGGTTAAGCGCACAGAATTGCTGGAGAGCCGGGTGGGGTGGGGTGGGGGTTGAGCCCCAAGTACAGGGTGTCCGAGAGAGCTGTTTGGCAGAAGGGCAGATGATAGGAGATGCCTTTGCTAGATGCTAGCGATGGCAGACACAGAGATTCCCGTAGTAAATGGTTCTTTAGGTTCTTTTTGAAGGGCCACAGAGTGGGTAGGCTAATAATGTTCTCATGGAGGGAGCTGAACCACAATGGCGCCCAATTGGCAAACGACCTTTGTCCTTGAGATGTCCGTCATTTTGGAGTCAGGAAGGATTGCAGTTCTGAATTTCGGGTGGGCCTAGTATTAGTGCTAGGAACTAGGAGTTGTTGGACCCCAGTTGGGAGCTGACCAAGGTAGATCTTTTTGGCTAGGAGGTAGGATTGATATTTTAAGCGACCAAAGAGCGTTAGCCAGTGAACCTCTGCATAGAGATCGCAGGTGTGGGTTAGTTGGTGTGCCCCTAAGGTGAGCCTGCAGGCACGGTTAAGGGCAGTTTTTATAAGTCGGAGCGCAGTATCTGTGGCAGAGCCATGCATCAGCAGTCCGTAGTCCACTATGGAACCCAGTGAACTGTGGACCGCTATGCTGAGGGCTTCAGGGGTCAGGCTCTGCCTATGGCGATAAAGCAGAGCTAAGCGTTTGTTGATTGCTTTAGCTATGTCTATGTGGAGGGTGTAGGACAGCGAGCTGTCAAGAGTGATTCTGAGATATCTAAAGTGATGAACACGTTCAAGAGGAACACCACCATCATATATTGATAGCGGGTAGTTTTTGTGCTTGTTCTTAAGGCTGGTGAACAACATGTTTTTTGTTCTTTTGTTGTTCATTATCAATTTATGATTTTTGAACCACGACTCAACACTGGTGAAGTGCCGTTGTAGCTGCTGCTCAAGAGCAGTGGGGTCAGAGCCATTAGAAAAGACAACCGCATCATCCGTGTAGAAGAGGATATGGCACTGACTGGCTAGGGGGAGGCAATTCAGAAATAGGTTAAAGAGGAGGGGGCCAAGTATTGACCCCTGTGGAATGCCTGAGCACACAGGCTTGGTGTCAGAGAAAAAGCTATATATCCTGACTTGCTGTGAACGGCAGTGTAGGTAGCTGCGGAACCATGCAGCCGCCTCAGAAGCAAGGCCTATGGCAGCGAGTTGGTCAACTAGGAGGACATGGTTGACCATGTCAAAGGCCTTTGTTAGGTCAATATAGATACCCCCCCCGACTAGCTGGCCAAGATCGAGGGATTTGTGGATGAAGCCTGTGTATTCCATGAGGGCTGTAGTGGTGCTATGCCCAGCCCTAAAGCCATGTTGCTCTGCGCATAGGAGCATGTGCTTGTCCACATGATCGACAAGTTGGTCGGAAACTATTCGTTCAAGGGCCTTTGAGAGTGGTGGTAGTATAGAGATGGGTCTATAGTTCCCGGGGAGGGAACGATCCCCACTCTTCTACACAGGGGTGACTACTGCAGCTTTCCATTTTTGGGTGAATACTGCAAGACGGAGCGAAAGGTTAAGGATATGGGTGAGAGGGGACAGGATTTCTTTGAGCGAGATTAGTTTCAGGTTGAGGTTATCCCCACTGAATCTCCCCTTCCCAAGCACTTTGCGCAGATATTTCCTGGTTTCTCGAAGGTAATAGTCTTGAAGTGAAGGGGGATGCAATGGGCTTACTATGTGGAGTGCAGCAGGGATGGTGGGGAGAAAAAGTCAGCGGGGAGAACATGCTGCAAGTCGGTGAAGGCATTGTTAAAGGTGTTTGCGATAGATTTAGAGTCAAGGATGGGGGAGCCATCGACGCAGAGCATGGTAGGGGCCGTTTTGGGTTCTCACCCAGTGACCTCATTTAGGTTAGCCCAGAATTTGCGCCAGTCATTCCAGTCCTTGGTTAGGGCATCTTTATAGTATACATTTTTGGCTAATCGGATGGTCCTGGTACAGTTGTTCCTCGCATGTTTGTAGTTCTGGATATCAGACTGCTTGCCAGTGGCCCTAGCTATATGCCAGAGGTGGTCTCTATTTTTCATTAGTTCAAGGGTATCAGGGCTCATCCAGGGGGTTAAAGTAGCCTTTGATCTTCTGCTTTTTCATGGGAGCATGGGTGTCACAGATTGTACTGAAGAGGAGGATGAAATGGTCGAGCGTGTCGTCAATGTCGGAAGCCTCAAAAACCGAGCACCAGTCAGCACTGGGGAGATCCATTTTGAAGCAGTCAGCGTGACCAGGTTTGAGAACCCTGCTGGTGATTGTTCTAGGAAGCGGTTTGGAGAAATTATTAGCCCAACTGAACATGACAGGGGAGTGGTCACTGATGTTGTCCCAGAGGACGGAGGCATTAGAGGCATGCTCAGATCAGTTGGTGAGCACCCAGTCAATAAAAGTACTAGTGCACGTCCTGTAGTTAGTCCTAGTGGGTGTTTCAATGAGCTTGAATCATAAAAACAGGGTACGCTGGCAAGACTACTTTCAAAAGCACCATAAAATCTTTAAAGCGTTTTTCCAAAATGCAGCAAAACTTGTTAAAAAGACAATATTCAGACATTTCAGCCTGTATTTCATTATGTTTTTGTGGCCCCTTACCCTTTATTGTGGAAGACATTTATACAGAAACAGGATCTTTGTGTCCCAGTCTTCCTCTTGTCATCTTTTCCCCACCAGGACAACAACATGCAGTCTATGGTACAAAGAGACTATTTCAATGCGAATTCTCTCCGTAATAAAGAATAAGGGAGACATAAATACGGAGCCTTAAATGAAATACAAGTTGAATTGTGACTGATTATTACATAGTTTCTGCATACTGGAAAAACACTCTCGCTCTTTCAGACATGCTACTCCACCATATTTTTCAGGTGTGTTGTCTATTTAATTGGTTCCAAAGGCAACTTTTCTTATGATTAGTTTTTGTAAACTCTGGCAATGGGACAGTTGGCCACATTTGTACAAGTAAACTTAGAGGACAGGGCTCACTTACTTGCAAGTCTTTTGCTCGGTGGGCTTAATGAGACATCTGTTAGACAATATGGTGGTTTAACAAACTGATACGCAATGTTGTGCTGACTTGCAGAATGCCTGGGTTAAATTCTCGTGAGCAACCCCAAAAAAGAAAACACTAAAATCAGTACTTGCCCACAGAATCTAGGAAGAGAACAAATTAAGTAATGCAAATGCTTGGTGATAAACAACAAGAAAACAAGAAAAAAAAACTCATATCTACCGGTCCCATCCTTCCTCTCCTCCAAGCACGTAGATTTTTCCATCTACCACGGCCACTCCTGGTCGATATCGCCGCTCCTTCATTGGTGCGCACATAGACCATGTATTTGTCTTTGGATCATAACATTCCACTTTGTCTGTGTTTTCCGTCGATGCATGCCAACCACCTTGGGAAAGACAGCAAATGTTAACCATCTCACCTCAATCTGAAATGAAGACCATCTGAATATTTTATTATGCATATAATCAGAAACTTTCCTTTCTGGACTTCATCGACAGGTGACCCCTTAACACCCCCCCCCCCCCCAAAGGCAGAATTGCATCATGGGGCCAGCAAATTCCTTACTGGGACAAGAGGTTGGGAGGGCCACTGAGTAACTATTCGTCCAAGAGAGTCTACTTTTTTTTGTGTTATGAAACCTCACCTACACAGGAAGTGCTGGCCCGGCTGGCTCAACGCATAAGTGAGCAATGGCACACAGTGCAGAGCTGTCAGTTGTCTAGCCTCACCTAATGTATATATGTATGTATGTGTGTGCGTATGGGTAACATGTTAATAGGAAATACATGCTTGGGCTACAGCCTATATTCAGGTATACCCCTGCCTCACCCATACACTGCATACTTTTCAATCAAACACACACGGTGTAGATGTTGCACCACTGCCTCTTGGTCATGTGGAGGAAACCGTATGCCAGTGCTTGCAGAGAGAACCATCTTGGGGTAGAAAACCATCTGACAGGATGCTTCACCACCACCTGCCAGCATGGTGTCTCAGGCCTAGACTCAAGCCTGGCAAATGTCAGTGCTGCCACTCGACTGCTGAGCCAGCAATTTCATTACACATGCAGGGCTAGAAATAATTTTTTGTGGATGGCTGTCCTCGGGACAGGTATGCTTTTTATTCTGACTGTCTCACAGAATTTGCACCTGTTCTGTTGATTTTTCTTTACTAATTTTACCTTTCTGTTTCTGAATACAAGCTAATAACTAGTGTTCCCCCTGGCTGGTACCGTGCCCTGAAACAGGCTTAAAATAACTGGTAGTAAGGTGCCCTAAAAAGGGCTACTGAATATTACCTGCTGGCTGGTACATGACCCTGAAAAGGACTTTGTGCCCCCAGGTCAATGCTCAGATATGGGCTTTTAATTTACTTCCAGTCCTGCTCCGTAGTAGCCCTGACAAGGGCCCTTAATTAACTCCCTTCTGTTCTGCCCTGACATGCTGGTTGTGTTCCTGTGCTCCTGTGCATAGCCAGGACACTAAACTTCTCCCTCTACTTAGTAACCCTGACAAGGGCTTTTAACCAACCTCCATATCTGTTTCTGGATCCCTTCCTGTTCTACCAGGGGTTTTTAAGTAGTTGTCTCAGCCCTTTAAGTTCACCTCCTAATCTCTAAATTACAGAGTCTCCCCCACTTTCTGCCTTGACTTACTGCCCTGAAAATGTTGTTGTTATTATTGAATTCTGTTCACCGGGGTAAGCCCACTGGGACTAGAAGTCCCTTTTTCAGGGGTGACCGGGGGGGTAGGGATACAGATGATAACCAACTGAAACTGAACCAGATTAAGCTGTTGGTGGTGTTTCTAGTGAATGGAGGAAATTTGGCCAGAACACCGGGGAAATGTCCCCTACTCTTTTCGAGAAGTGCCATGGGATCTTTAACGTCCACCAGAACAGGCAGACAGGACCTCTGTTTAAACGTCTCATCCGAAAGAAGGTACCTCAGGAGTGCAGCACCCCCTCATGCTGCACAACAGTGTCAGTATTGGGATATTAACCCAAGTGCGTGGTGTAGGGATAGAACCCACAGCCTTCTGATCTCCCAGCCTCAGAAGCGAGTGTGCTACCTGCTGAACCACTGACACTGATAATGTAATTCAAATACGGTTTTCTGGCCCTTATAGTTGCTTATAATTACTCTTACTCAGGTCCCTCGTAGTTAGTAAACAGCCCTGAAAAGGGTTTTTAATTTGCATTCCCAAATCTCTGCTGCCTGTGAACAAGATCTAGTTTTGGGTTGCTACTGCAAGTACAGCACACAGAGGATTGAGGTATGTAGTGCAGAAAGCAAAAGGAAGATGGGCAGCTGCATATGCACCATGACAAGGAACACATGCAGTCTAGTCCTACTACGGCACTGTTTTCATTTCTGCACTTGACGAAACCACTGACTGTACTGAAGAGCCCATCACAGGACAATGGGTTGAACAGATATCTCTCAGCATGTGACACCATTACGTTGGGACATCCATAACCCAGCCTTACAAGTGGCAGGATCTTTTGGGTCCTAGTGCCCACCTATGTTTTTTTCTCTTGGTGCCTGTCCCAGGGTGGGGCAAAGAAATTAAACTTGCTGTCACAGGGGAAAACTGGGTGTCTGGGACAAGCAGACAGGTAGTAATTTCAACCCCTGTACACATGCTAAGCAAACACAATTCAATGCTTTTATTTTCACAATGGAATTACAGGGTTGATGAAAAGGGGGAATAGTAATAATGTATTATCTGGCAATTGTACAGGAAGGGAAGACTCTGGGAGAATCAGATTAAAAACAGGTGAAGTACTGCCTGCCATGTTTACAGCTGCACTGTCACTTCAAGATTCAACATCAGGAAAGGAGCTACTACCAGCTCCGTACGTCTTTTCTGATAAAGCGTGAAATATATATATATATATATATATATATATATATATATATATATATATATATAAATAAAATGTAATCACTTAATACAATATACATATGCATGCAACAATCCTGTTAGTCAAGACAGTTATGAAGGAAATGTAACTAGATCTACAGCAAAGAAACTCCCAGTATGATTAGTTGAAAACCATCCTGTTTTCCAGGATAAACATGACAAAGCAAAAGCAGAAACTTTAAGGAAAATGAAGGATACTACCCAAATGGCAGCAGTTGCTGCAGAAACTCCCAAATAGGGCTTTCAGCATGAAAGTAAATTTTTCTCTTTATCTTTAAAATAGGTTATTTAATCACAGAAGTCCAGTATCTAACATCACGTTGGCCGAGCTGCCTGCAGCCATCTCTCACACACCATGTGGCATCAACCGTGCAGGTGTATGCTAATGAGAGCTACCATCTCTCCCATTATTTGGTAGCCCTCATTAGCATACCCTGAAACATAAAAACAGAAATTGTTGGCAGATAAGGACCACCTGGCCCATCTAGTCTACCCGTAAGCACTTGTACTGGATTACTGCTTCTGATCCACCTGCTGCTGTACTGCTATGGTTCCCCTATACCTGTCCCAAGCATGCTTGAATCCATCCATAGTCCTCGCTCCCACCTCCTGAGGCAGACCATTCCATGCATCCACTGCTCTCTGTGAAGAACTTCCTCATATTATCGCTTAACCTCCCACCTTCCAATTTCATGTCATGCCCCCTCGTTCTTATGCTCCTCCTGTATTGGAAAATGTCTCCCCCCTGCACCTTGTTTATACCCTTGAGGTACTTGAATGTTTCTATCTTTCCCTCCCCTCTTCCAGCGAGTACATATTGAGGTTCCTTAATCTCGCCTCATAAGTCTTGTGTTGCAAGCCCTGTACCATCTTAGTCACCAGTCTCTGGACCGTCTCCAGCCTGTTAATATCCTTACGAATGTGCAACCTCCAGAACTGCACACCGTACTCCATGTGAGGCCTGACCATGGTTTTATATAATGGCATCACTACCTCCCTTCTTCTACTGGTGATACCCCTGCCTATGCACCCCAGCATGCCACTGGCCCTCCCAGTTGCTTTGGCACTCTGCTTTGACATTTCCAGGTCGTCAGAAATAACCCCCAGGTCTCTCTTCGGCTTTGTGACTGTCAGCAACTCTTCCCCGGCCCGCCCATCCTGTAGATTTCCCCAGTGATTCTGTGTCCCAGGTGCATAATCCTGCATTTGTTGAATTAAACTTCAGTTGCTAGTCCTCAGACCATTTTTCAAGCTTCTCCAGGTCCCTCCTCATTTTCTCCACCCCCTCTGGGGCATTCAGTCTGTTACAGAGCTTGGTATCATCTGCAAACAGGCAGACCTTTCCCTCCAGCCCTTCTGCAATGTCACTAATGAAGACACTGAACATGACTGACCCCAGGACCGATCCCTGAGGCACCCCACTGGTCACCCCCTCTCCCCAGACTGCACCCCATTTACCACCACTGTCTGCCTCCTGTTAGCCAGTTTCTAACCCAGTTTACCACCCTGTCCCCCATGCCCAGCCTACCACCCAGCTTGTTTATCAGCCTCCTACGTGGGACAGTGTAAAAGGCTTTGCTGAAATCAAGGTGAGCGATATCCACTGCCTCACCCTGATTTACTTCTTTTGTCACCCAGTCGAAGAAATTAACCAGATTTGTCTGACATGACCTACCCTGCTGAGAATCTGTGTTGCCTATGGTCCTGAGCTCCGACGGCTTCTAGATGCCCCACTATCCTTTCTTTAAGCAATGTCTCCATGATCTTCTCCACTACTGAGGTGAGGCTGACTGGCCTATAGTTCCCCGCCTCCTCCCTGCTGCCGGATTTGTGTAGAGGGACCACATGTGCCCTCCTCCAATCTTCTGGTACCACTCCTGCATGGCAAATGCCACCTGGAGTGTGCAAGATGGCTGTGGGTGGCTCAGCTGACATGACAGTTGGCACTGGACTTGTGTGTTAAACAACCTATTTCAAAGATAAAGAAAAAATGCATGCTAAAAGCCCTAATCAGGCATTTCAGCAGCAACTGCAGCCATTTGGGTAGCATCCTCCATTTTCCTTTAAGGGGAAGAAACATTTGCAGGAAGTCGTTAATCCTGAAAGCCCATGGAAAGCTCTTTCAAACAAGGCATTTTGCTCACCTGTAGGTCTTAGCAGCCCAGAGATATTTACATATAAATAAACAATATAAAAGATCACTGTTGTATGTAGTTGAGCCAGGAAATGATGTCACAGGAAGTACTGCTACGCTTAAGGAGCATTATTCACATTTAGACAATTGTTTTGTTAACTGAATTTTAATGTTTTTCTACTTTTAGACCAGTTGTGCATCATAACAGACTAATATGAACTGTATATTATAACCAACTAGGGAAGTGAACACAACCTTGTAAAGAGTACACATTCTAAAGGAGACTCAGATTAATCGTGGACTCTGCAACCTTCTAGAGCTACAGAAAATGGCTAGTGCCACGTGGAGACCAGCGACCTGCACTAACAGTCAAACAGTAAAGTCCTGAAATGTGTCTATCCGGTAACACATTAGTCCAACAGTTTTCCCCCTAACAACAACTTTCAAAGAAACCCCCATTCCCCTAGCAGTGGGGAATATCTTTCAGTAACTTTCCCCTGATACCATGTGTTGTATCGCAGCATGTATAAAAGGGGGGGGGGGTCCAGATGCTCCTCAGTTCTTTTCCATCTCAGTGACTGGAATGAGAAGTCAATCTTTCTGACCTCCAAGGGGAGCAGAGAAGAAAAAAGGGAGCTTCCCAAATATTTTGTAGAATTGCGGAGATCAATGATTGGATGGCCTCCAGCTGGTTGCGACTGAACCCCAACAAGACTGAGGTACTGGTGGTGGAGTCGAACAGAAGGCGGAGCAGGATGGCCTCTGGCGCTGAAAGTGGTTTATTCCTGGGCTGTGCCATTGAAGGCCTCCTCTAGGGTGCGAAATCTTGGCGTGACCTTCGACAGCGGATTGTCATTTGATTCTCGGGTGTCATCCATTGTCCGGACCAGCTTTTACCACCTTATGAATATTGCCAAGGTTAAGCCCCTAATCCCGGCGATTGGACCTCCCCACCTTAGTGCATGCCGTTGTGATGTCCAAACTTGATTACTGTAATACGCTCTACCTCGGGGTCTTGGAGGGTAACCTCCACCAGTTGTAGGTAGTGCAGAACGTGGCCGCTAGGCTGCTGACTGGGCAGCCTAAATTTTGTCACATCACCTTGGTTTTGCGTGATCTGCTCTGGCTGCCAGTGAGGTGGAGGATCCTCCTTAAGGTGGGCTTGCTCACCTTTAAGGCCATACATGGGCTGGGCCCTGGCTACCTGTCGGATCTTCTTACACCTGCTGTCTTGGTCCGCTCCCTCCTGTCCTCCTCCTCTAGGGGCCCCCTGGCGATTCCCAGACAAGGCTTAAAACTGCCGGCGACAGAGCATTTAGTATCGCCGACCCCGTCCTGTGGCACTTGCTTCCTCCATCTATTCGAGAGGCCCCTCTGGTTGAGGTTTTTAAGGCCTGCCTCAAGGCCTTCTTGTTTAATCAGCCCTTCCTGGACCCTATTTATTAGTCCTCCCTGGGAGCCCTGCTCCTCTTTCTTTATCAATTTTTAATACATATGTCAACTATTTATTTATGCTGTTATTTTTACAATTTTATTTATATTAATTTAAATTATTGTACTGATAGTGTGTTTTTACTGTACAGTGCCCAGAGCCTCCGGGATTGGGCACCTGAAAAATAAAATTTGCCTTGCCATTTTGTGGATAATATGCCCTTCTGAAGCATGAGGCGGGAGAAGTGGGAGGAAGCATGACCTGCTGCAAGAGATTCTCTCTAAGATCTACTGTTACGGTAAGTTCTTACACACCATTTTCTTGGAGGAACTCTCCTGCAGCAGGTCATAACATGTAGGAAGAGTCCCTAGCAGTTGGGATGCATAAGGGTGGAGGAAGCGTAAACAGGTACTTCAATCAAGTTTAATCAATCAGTCAAGTTTATTTTATACTGGAAAGCGTGTGAGCAAACATGCCCGTTTTCACAGTCGTCCAGGTTACAGAGTATCACAACATATGTAGCAAAAGAAAAATACAAGAGTAGAAATAACCATATTTACAACAAATTTAAATAAAAACTAGGACAGTCAAATATCGGTGAGGATGAGGAAGGTAGACAGTGGGAGGGGGAAGGAAGTATGTGAATGTAAACACAGAGCTGGGGTGGAAGAGAGGCTAGGGAGCGTGGATGGAGAAAAAGGAGCTACTTGGTCTACTGTACATATTTAGTACAGATTTAGGACAGTAGGCTTTGGAAGACAGCCCGTCCAAAATTAGTTTGCTTCTTGGAAGCAATTTCCAGACTGCAATGCTTTGTAAAGGTATGTACAGTAGACCAAGTAGCTGCTTCAGAAATGTCAATAGTTGAAACACCCCGAAAACAAGCTGCAGATGCAGCCATACCTCTTGTGGAGTGAGGTTTGATCACTCCGGGGAGTGGTTTGTTGTAGTTGGTATACACAAAAGTAATGCAGTTGGCCAACCAAGTGGAGAAGCACTACCTGGAAACCTGAATGCCATCTTTCCCTGGGGCAAAGATACAATACGTTGTTCAGATTTGCGCAACAGTTTACAGCAGAGAAGATAACATCTCAATGATCCATGGACATTGAAAGTATGGAGTAGGGCTTCTCCTGGATTAGCCAGCTCCGCAAAATACACAGGTAAGAGTAGAGCTTGACACCATTCTGAACTTCCTGTATTCTATGTAGAGATTGAGGAGTCTGAGATCCAAAATGGGCTGTAAGTCTTCCGTCCATTTGGGGACCAGGAACAAATGAGAATAAAAGCTGCGGGTATGGGCACAATGGCCTGCTTTGTGAGTAGAGCGTTTATTTCACTTTCTACAGCAGATTCCTGGTTGGGGTAATGAGAGGCCGGGAGGCCTCCATGAAATCCAAAGTGTGACCTGTCTGAATCAATTGGAGGACCCAAGGATCCGAGGTAATCTCCTGCCACCCCTGAAGGTGCAGGAAAACTTGCCCCGACGGCGTGGCATGGGCCTCACACCCATGGCCGGGAGGCTCAGGCCAAGGGCTGCCTGCTGGGAGCAGCAAGGACTTACTGGGCTTGGGGCAGCACGGGGCCAGAGGGAAACCCCGAGCCTTCTGGTTTGTCATTAGGCTGTTATTGTGGCGCAGGACGCTGTCTATAGGCTGGTTCAGAAGGAGCCCTCAAAAGCAAGGTTCGCTTTGAGCATGGTACATAGTACGGACCGACTGTAAGGTATGACCCAAGTTTTGTAGAGAAATCAGAATGTCTTGGGTCTAGGGACCAAAGAGTTTGTCACCTCTGAAAGGTGCATTAAGTACTGAATGCTGACCATCCAGGGTAAATCCTGATACCCGGAGCCAAGCATGGCATCTTAGTCAAATACCAGCTGATGACGCCCTAGCCGAGGAATCTACGGCATCATAACTGGCTCTTAATAAATATCGTCAAACAGCAGATGCTGTAGACAATTTGGCAGTAAGATCTTTCTGAGGAGCCCCTGCAGGGAGATTCTGGACCACAGACTGGGAGGTCTTCAAGATCTCCTCCCGATACTTCAGAAGGTGACCCATGTAATTAAGAATGCAGAGTCAGTTTCTTGGATTCTTTGTCAGGAGGCTGGGCACTGAAATGTTTGGGTCTGGCAGACCTGTTACAGGTCGCACGGATTACTACTGAGTCGGATCAGCCTCACGGGGATTAGAAGGTACTGAAAAGGGTTGCTGCCAGGTTGCCGAGATAGCTTCCTCGAAAGCCTCAACCAAAGGAGGAACAACTAAGGTTGGGCACTCTGGAAGGCTCATAAGCCAATTTTCTGTGTGAGGCATTTTGCTTAGTTTCCTGGAACCAAAAGGGTTTTTGCAGATGGAGCATGAAGTCCGAAAAACTAGGATCATTTTTGGGGGGGAGGAGGGGCATGGTAATTCCTGGGTAGGTTCCTCTTGTAAGGAGGAAGCACAGGACAGAGAGAGGGGGATTCAGGTTCCTGATTCATATTATCTTCTTCCTGATCAGCAAGATCCCATTCTTGCATGAAGGAGTCCTCCAATGCAATGTCGCTCTGAAGGGGGGTTGAAGAAGCCGGTGAGGAACTGGCAGTCTCAGAGACTGAAGAATGTCTTGAGAAGGATGAAACAGGGACCACTGTCTCACTCCCAAGAGGAGGGGTAGACTTCATGAGGTCCAAAATGGTATGCACTAAGGTCTGGACATCAACCATGGCCAACTGACCAGATGACGTGGTGGTCGGGGTTGAATGCACTGACTGAACTGGTACCACAGAGGACACTGGGGATGGTGACGGCATCAAACAGCCTTTCGTCGATGAAGGGTGGACAAAAGTCTCCAAGATCGTTGACAGGGGAGTAGCAATAAAACCAGTCCCCATAGAAAGAGAGGTCAAAGATAGAACCATTGACAATCCAGAAGCCATCGTCAATGGACTATGCATGGATACCATCGACGGGGAGGCAGCGGTTGAAGCTGCAACTTAATCCCTGAAGTGGTCATTGGAGGTACTGTTGATGAGTGTAACCCCTGAAGTGGTTGTCTCAGGCTACGAGTGCGAAGAAATGCCAGAGGTCATCGACGGAGTAGACGACGACTTGGCCATGGCCTTCCTTTGTTTTCAGCAGACCAATTTCCCTCGAGTAGGAGGTAGTAGGTACACTCTTTGTCGATGAAGAGGACTTGGCGGGGGAAACATGTTTAGCTTTGCTGGCATGTTTCCTTGCCGGCTCCTGCTCCGTCGATGAGGAGGGACCACTGGTAGACCTGCGAGACCCTGAGGAGGGTGTGGAAGACACTCTGGGCTTCGAGCATTGCTCCTTCTCTAGGAGGACAAACTTCTGCTCCATCCAAAATTCAGGAAGCTGCTGGAAGCATTTGACATTTGGTGGCTTTGTTGAACCACTTGCAGAGGACACAAACACAGGTATCGTGTTCAGGACTGAGGCACTGAACACAGAAGTCCTGGAGGTCCTCAATCGCAATAAACTGGCCACAAGAACACTTTCAGAATAAAGGATCCAAAGACATTGGTGAAGAAATGCAACAAACTAGGGAATGCCGCACAGGAACGAACGGCAGAACTCTTCATCGACTGGAAGCTACACTCCGGACGGAGAACGTGTAGCATGCAGCTCGCGCCTGGAAAAGAACTGAGGATATCTGGGACCCTTTGTACGCAAGGATACAGCATGAGGTATCATCAGGGGGAGGTCCCAGGTCGACTGCTGAGAAATCTTCCGGAAGAAATGAAGCCTGCGGCTGGACATTCTTACATGTTATGACCTGCTGCAAGAGATTTCCTCGAAGAAGATCAGCCATTACAGGACCACAGCAGTGTTCCAAGTACATATGAAATTTACAAATGAAAAACAAAATCAAGGCACTTGTCAGCCAGTCTGTAAAGAAAAGATGCTGCACTAGTAACTTAAGGATAAAAGGAGGGGGCTGGGATTTTTAAAGGTGAAGACTCGGGCACAACTCCAAATTTTGAGTTGCGCCGGTGTTCTTCAATATGTGCCAAAACATCCTGGTGCTATTTTTTGAAGTTTTGTGGTATTTACAACAGTTGCTACAATTTAAGACAGTTTATGTAAAAAAAAAAATTGTAAAAATAACCACTTTTTTGATGCAAGCAGGGCCCAACGTGCTGCAAATCATGGCACTTGCACCCATAACATGGTGGCAAAGGCTGCCAAAATGCAGCAAAAACGTGCCTCATCTCAGCAACCTAGTTTTGTAAGTCTTAACCCAGGCCTTTATTAAGCATACATAAGTTTCAAACATTTGTATGCAATTGTAACCCCTCACCCCTGCCTTTTTGCAAACGACAGGTGGTATGCTGTTGAAGCTGACAGCAGTACCAGGTGGGGACTAGGTTCGGGGAGGACTAGGTTACTCGGCACAAGGGCTAGGTTTGGCTACTCTGCACAGGGGCACGCAAGTAAATCCGAACACAGGAAGCAATAACTAATGTCCAATACCAGGCATGGGATGCTAAAGTGTGGCTTTATTCACATCCAAGCAGAACAAAACAAAGCACAGACGGACCCCCACAGGGCTACACTTCTGGTAATGCAGATTACGAATCAGAACACTTCCTCAACACTTCAGCGTGCAAGTCCGGGCTGTGTGCCTGGTGGATTCAGAGCCTGAGGGCTGCTTTGGGTACACAGCTCAACTTGTACACTATTTGGGGATTTCCCTGGCTCGGCTCCCCTGCTGGCCACTCGACCACCTTCCATATGACATGGACACATTTTCCTGTGGCTCCCTAAACCACCTTAGAGCCTTCAACTCCATAAGGGAAACTTCCTTTTAATCCCACATCTGGGTACTTTCCACAGCACTGGCCAAGTGCCTGAGGGAAAGTAAAAGGGCAACAAAGCAAATCCGTAGAGATGAATTTGTTTACTACTGATGGGGGTCTCCCACCTCTCGCTTCCACAATTCATACCCAGCCATTTCTCTGGACATTAAACATCTCTTTCTGAAAAGCCTGGCAGTGTAGATTAAAGGGTAAATGCACAGCACATTTCCTCTACATGTCTTGGCTTTCCCATTGTGCTGGACTTGAACATACTTTTACTTGACTTAGCCCATTACTCTAGGCCTCTCACTTAAGCAGTACAATCCCCACTTTACAACAGTTCAGGTGAAACATAGGCCCTATGTCACAGCAGACTCACCCTTTGGTTGCAGGTGCCCCACAGGCGATTCTTCACAGGAATTTCTTCCCCACAGCTTCTGGTGCTGCAGCACAACTTGAAACAAGGCAGCTTCTTCCCTAGCCGGAACCAGGAGGGTTGCCCCTGGAATGACATGCAAACCTTTTCACCCCCATCCCCTCAGGGATGGGGCATAGAGACCAGTAACAGTGGTCTCCACCACTTCACGAACAGCTTACTGTGTTCCTCTTTTGGTGGAAACACACACCTCTCCCTAACAGTAGCTCTATATCAGAGCTTTAGGCTCCAAGAGCCTGTGCACAGACTGCTGTGCTCCTCTCTTCAAGACTGCTCAAGCACAACTGTGTACAAAACTCCCCAACATTCTAACCTAACTCCCAACTGCAGATTCCAATGTGGCTCATGCAGCTGCAAGAGTTCTATGGTGAAGTCATCCCTCAGTCTCAGCTGAGACTGAGAACAGAGTGAGACAGTGTGAAATCCATTTAACTGGAGTTTCACAAGCTGCCTTCCCTGCCTATCACTAGGTCTTACTGGGATTCTAGTAACCTCGGGTAACAGTGGGGTTACACAATAATGTGGGCAAACAGCATGAACCATAAAAACGCTGAGCACAGTTCATGATCACCTGGCGTTTCACTCAGATTAGCTTACTCAAATTAGCTTCACCACAGGTGACATGGACCACAGGATCTGGATTTTTACAGCAGTCTGTTGAGAAGGTACAAATTACTGTCAGCAGTTAATTCCTGGATAAATGATTAACAAATGCAAATTACAGACATACACAAATGTCACCTAGCAGTGGCTGGGTGCCAGCACACAAGGTCCCTCCAGCAAGTAGGGGAGGCAGAACAGACGTCCGGTGTGCTGTGGGTGGACATGGGCAAAGCACAGCCATTGCAGTCACTGCACATTCCACCTATGGGGGAACAAGAAAAACTGGAGGAAATACGGCCAGACGAGTTGGATGACTGCCGACCCTCACAGGCCCTGCCCTCGGCAGCAGCGGCCCTCCCAGATCTGGATCCTTACTCGACAGGGATATGGGGGTCCCTACCATGGAGAGTACAACCGTGGGGGAAGAAGGGAGCAGAGCTTGCTGGTTGGGGGGTGTCGGCAAGAATGTGAGCCGACTGGTCTGGTAAGGAGGATAAAGAAACCAACATAAAAAAAAAATATATATATATATATATATATACAAAAAAATACAAATATTGAGTTAATACAAAAAATACTTACATGAAAAGACTGATCCCCGCAACAGCCACACTGTCTAGTTTAACAATAGCGAGTAGATTAAAAAACGATGTACACAGCTCTTCATTATTAAATTATAAGACTATCAAAGATAAAATAGTGTATAAGAGGAACACTTGGATGAAAAACCGATCCCTATAACTAATAACCACATTGCTTAACAATAACCAATAAGTTAGAAATTATACCTTGTACCCAATTATTAAAATAACGAAAAATACATCATAAATAGTATGAAAAGGGACCCTGTATTTCTATGAGATACAAGGTTTCCTACTTTACAAGTTCAAACAACCTTAAAATATTATCAAAATATTGCCAGAAAGTCCTCCGACAGCTACAATCTTCAGATGAAATCAGGTGAAATGAACAAAGCTTATCAGTCCGTCCCAAGATACACCTGGATGGTAAGAAAATTCCACTTGCTGAAACATACCAAATGCTCACAGATTATAAAAAACAATCACAGATGTTGAGACCAGCTGTGAGGCATGAAGCAATGTAGGACCACTCTTGCATGTTGGAGACCCAGATGTAAACCCCAAGTCCAGGATGGTAGAAGTACAGGGTGATAGAGATGATGGAACTAACAGGGGTGGGCTACAAAAAAAAAAAAAAGGACAAATCAGCTGTAGTGATGCACGGTGTACCTCTCAACCTATCAGCATTAAAAATCATAGCACTCCCACCTTGGTGCACATAGATCAGACGGGGTTCATACCTAGCCGTCAGGCTCAAGATAAGGAGAACTACTCACATAATAGACTACATCAATGAGTAACGATGCCCATCTCTGCTCATGAGTTTAGATGCCGAGAAGGCCTTTGACAGGGTCTGTTGGTCTTTCATGAGGTGTGTCCTTTCCCAGCTTGGGTTCCTGCAGCAGTTCATCACAACCATTTTTAAGCTATATGAGTCACCCCAAGCCTATGTCAGGGCTAGCGGTCATGTTCAACACACTCAGCTAGGACGGGGCACCAGACAGGGGTCTCCTTTGTTATTTGCCCTTCACATTGGGCCTTTGGCTCCAAGTATCAGGCAGAACCCAGACATTAAGGGAGTGGAGCTGGGGGGACGGTACATAAATTAGCATTATATGCAGATGATGTACTTTTATATCTAGTGGACCCACGGACCTCACTGCCCGCCGTTTTTAAATAGTTTGAAGCCTTCTCCACACTAGCAGGATACAAGTTACATAAAAGTAAGACACAGATCCTGAACCTGCATTACCATCCTGACACAGAGACCAGTGTTACACGAGGTCCCTGCACCCTTATTGGTACCCCTAGAGGTACACCATAGACAGCTAGTGCTTAGGCATATGTTATACTAACACATAGGGCTAAGGGCATCTACTGTGAAAGAGTAGATGTCAGGATATGTATGCATATTATTGTAATGCACTTTGCTTGCTAAGATACATATGTATTTTCTGTGTATTTCTTGCTTGCAAGACAATCAGGACATCTGTGTTCTTGTAATGAGTAGATACATAAGTCGGCATTGCCACCTTTTGGTGATTTGTACTACTACACTGATTATGTAAGACTTTGTAAGAACTGTACTTGTTTCACGAAGTGATGACTACTACAAAATTGTATAATGTTATCTTGAACCGTGGAGCCACCTCTAATTTAGCCAATAGGGCTCATCTCTAACTAGAAATGTTTCTGTCTTACAGTAACCATAGTAATGATCATGGGTATATAACGTGAAACACTGAGTCTTATACCTCGGAGACCCCAAGAGACATGAAGAAACCTCGAGGTATAGGGAACGCTTAGCATTGGCTCCTGGTTCGTACTGGTAAGAACTGCTTAGGGCAACTGTGATTTATCCTTTTGGTAGTAATAAACAGTTTATTACTCTAATGCAACGTGTCTGTGATTCCTTGCATTCCCAATATTGCCAAGAACCTGAGAGTGAGGTTTAAACCTCCTGACAATTGGCAACCGCAACAGGACTGACACCAGACAGAAATTCCAGATGAAATGGGACATGTTAGATCTAAAATACCTGGAAGTCAGAGCGGGAGTAGACACCTCTCGACTCTGGGAACAAAATTATTCACCTATAAACAAACCACTAAAAGAAGATTTCCAGAGATGGGCATTGCTCCCCTTATCGTTAGGAGCTACGGTTCTGGTGCTTAAGATGAATGTTTTGCCACGCCTCTTATATTTGTTCCAGTGTGTGTCATGTTTAGTGTCTCAGGCGGATTTGGCGCCTTGGCAGAAGCTTTTTTTTTTCTCACTTTCCTTTGGGGAGGTGGTAGACCCAGAGTGAGGAGGGCTCTCATATCTTCCAAAGGCAGAGGGGGTACTGGCTTTCCCACATCTCCAGGGATACTGGGTGGCTGCACAGATGCAGGGAGCATTAATGTGGAATAACCAGGGCTATGACGTGCATTGGAAGAGAATAGACATATGGAAACAAGGGGATCCTCCTATTCAGGCAGCATTGTTCAAAGAGGGTGGAGCCACAGATGTACAGGGATTCTCGGGCACCAAGGCAGTATTAGAAGGATGGAAGAGGGACATAAGCAGAGCAGCAACTTTTAGACACTTATGGAGATACAGACGGTGGGCTTTGGACCCAAAGTTTGTACCTGCAAAACTGATAAATAGTTTATTGCTCAGGCTCAAAAAGGGTTTCACTCACCATATCAAATGTTGACAGGCAACATGGTTCACTCCTTTGAAACTAACAGAAATTTTGTTTAAGGTCGGAGGATAGATTTAGATACGATCAATTGAGGGATTATTTAACCAACCAGATCAATAAACTCACTCCTGACATTCAGGACCCCGCAGAGTTTTCACTCTTTCAGCGGCTTTGGGACCCTGGGGGGGCTGGGCACGACATTACACTATTATACACCAATTTTATTACAGATCAGGAGCTTTCGGCCCACTACCTGAAGCTTAGATGGGAGCAGGACCTGGTCATTTCATTGATGGAACATCAATGGCCATTAATTTGGCGAAATACATGGGCCACATTATTTCCCTCTCCTCGAGGGACTTTTGCGGGAAGCCGAGGGCTCGCTATTTTTTAGTACCAGTACAAGCCACCCACAGCAATAACGGATCACCACTGACTTGTTGGAGAGGTTGTGGGGAGACAAGAGCCATGCAGGCTCACATCTTTTGGCCTTGCCCTCTGCTCACCCCATTTTGGGATGAGGTAATCTTTCACCTTTCACATATTTTTACAATACAAGCACCATTGGGCCCAGAACACTTAGTATTAGGCATTATACCCAAAGAAATATCAGGTAAAGAAGCAAAGTATTTGTGGTTAATTCTGGTAGCTGCAGCCTTAAAATCGATAACTAAGAGATGGCTACAGGGACCACTGCCTGACCCCTCTGAGTGGTCCTTGGTAATAGAATCTATACACCGTATGGAAAAAATAACTTTCAACCTGAGACAATAACCCCAGGTTTATCAAAACAGATGGACGAGGTGACTATTGTATGGAGCCCTTCAGCAGCCTGAGTAAATGACCTATAAATCTGGGGAACACAGTTTTAACATTGAATTAAGACACGAATATGTAAAGGTGATTGTAATATTTTTATCTGATAAGGATATTGAGACCTTGTATTGATGGATGACTCCTAACTTAATCAACACCAAGGCCTGAATAAAAGGCTGGATACACCAGATAGCCAGTCTGAGACAGGAACCCCAAACAGGGGGGATGGTGGGAGGGAAGGTAGACCTGATGACTGGGATCCCCTCGAAGATCTATTGTCACAGTAAGTTCTTACGTAACACTTCTATCTTCTTCGTGGGTATCTCAGTCATGAGGTCACATCGTAGGAATGAATCAAAAAGAAGTGATGAGTACAGCAGAACAGTCTGGGTGATAGGCAAGCCGGGGCCCTAAGACAAAAGGCCCTGAAGAACAACACGGCTGAAGCCTGCTCTTTCTTGAAAAGCTATATTCAGACTGTAATGCTTGGTAAAAGTTCGAGCAGTACTCCATGTGGCAGCAGCACAAATGGCAACGGCTGAAAACCCTTTGAAACAGAACACAGAGGTACCATATCCCTTGTGGAGTGAGCTTTGACCACCCTTGGTAACTCTTCGCCATGCTTGTTGTAGCAGAAAACAATACTATTGGCCAACCATTTGGACAAACATTGTTTGGAAACCTGAACGACCTCTCTTCCTGGGGTGAAAGAAACAAAAAGTTGCTTTGCTTTTCTGCAGTCTTTAGTTCGGAGCATATATTTCAAAATCCTGCACTTAAAGTATAGAACAGTGCTTCCCCTGGATTGGCACACGCCGGGAAATACACAGGGAGGTGGATGGATTGATTCAGCGTAAACTCAGACAGTAGCTTAGGAAGAAACTTCGTATTTGAGTGCAAAGACACCCTGTGAAAAATCAAATAAGGCTCCTCACATGAGACAGCCTGAAGCTCAGAAATCCTACAAGCAGAAGTAATAGCAACCAAAAATAATGCTTTCCAAGAAAGGAAGCATAGCCCGCAAAACGTGGCTGGCTCAAAGAGAGACACGGTCAATTTCTCCAAAACAACATTTAGATCCCAAGCAGGGACATGAGAACGGATTGGAGGTTTCAGATACAGAATGCCCCTTAAAAAGGTACAGGATACATCCAGGTGAGCCATGGTACAGCCGACTATTGGTTCATGGAAGGCAGAAATAGCCAAAAGGTGTACCTTAAGTAAGGAATACTGGAGGCCAGAGTCCGATAAGGAAATCAGGTAGTCCAGGACCTGGCTCACCAGACAGGTAAAGGGATCCAGCTGGCATTTAGCAGCCCAGATAGCAAACCCCTTTCATTTCATGGCATTAGTAGACGGCTTTCGGGCCACTACTAGAACTCCTGCCACTGAGACCCCAAATCGAGCAATAGCTATGTCCTCAGGAGTCAAGCATGTAGATGAAGGGGGAAGGGTAGGCAGGGCAGAGGTGGACGTCCATTTGCCCTGGGGGTGGGAGCTTGCTCTGGCCTTGTGGGACAAATTACAAAAGGACAGGCATGGTCTGCTACTGGGCTGGGTATGGTAGAGAGAATGGACAGCCTTAATAACCCTTCCAGAGGCCTGCAATTCATTTATGATGTCCGGGACATCTGGCCCGAAGAGTTTTGAGTCATTGAAAGAGGGCATTGAGCACCTTCTGCTTGACATCTGCCGCAAAGCTCGAGATTTTCAGCCAGGTCCATCTACAAAGGCAAATGCCTGTGGCAGCAGCACTGGCACCAAAGTCAGATATGTCATACAAGGCCCTGAGGAGGTGTTAACTGATATCCTCTGCGTCCTGTAGGGACTTATGAACCTCCTGTTTCTGGGAGGGCTTGAGCAGCTGCTCTGCCCTTCTTCCAGATGGTACGTTGGTATTTGACCATGAGGGATAAATGGCTAGCAATCCGGAGCCCCAAGGTGGAGGAGGCATAAATCCTCTTACCCCAAAGGACAATCCTCCTGGATTCCCTGTCTGGGGGAGGGGGGGGAAGGAGCCAAGGTGCTTGGGCACCTTGGACTGCTCATGAGCCACCTTAATGACCACTGAAACTATCTCAGATTGGGGGGCTTAAGTCTCATCTGCCCTGCGAGCCATGGCAGGAACCATGTCTGAGTGGTGCCAGGCCGCAGTGGTGGCATTCTTCAGCGCACGCAGGATAGGAGAAATGATCTTAGGGGGAGACTCTGGAATCTCCAAGAAGTCCATAAGGTCTCTCTTGGTGGCATCCTCTTCCTTAGTATGTAAGCCCATGGCTGTGGAACGTTGCTTCATTACACTGAAAAATGTGGTGTCTTAAGGAGGGGACCTGAGAGTATGCTTAACAGAGTCCTCGCTCACCAAAGAAGCAACAAATCTGAGGAAGGCGGTTCCTCCTCCTCTTCTTCAGCAGGGAGGATGAGGTCAGGGTGGTGCTCCTCTTTGACGTCGACCTGCTCTAAATCGGAGGTCTGACAAACGAGGAACTGATGGCGGCTTAAGAGGCGCAGCTCAAGAAGGCCTGACTGGCGTAGATGGAGCCAGGGATCCAGACCTGTATGAGCCCAGCTGGTGCACGAGGACTGAAGTTATTTTAATCAAGAGTATTGAGGTCGACGGCAGAAGGATGCGTTGACGATGGAGGAGTCACCAGCACAGGGTGCAACACACCATCCATCGGGTCCAGAAAGCCCGAGAGCACAGACATCCGTGGGCCTAGAGAAGCATCAGGTCTCACAGGAGAGGCTGATGTAGACAATCACAGGGTCAACTACAGGGTCAACAGCCGGCCTCCCAGGAAAATGGGAGGAGGCATTGTCGGTAGGAGCCTGGGAGAAGCAGAGGCTTGGGCAGTGGTAGATGTTGGTGCAGCTGCAATCGACAGGGTACCCCTGGACGAGGAAGATGATGCTGACGGGGAGCGGGAGCAGTCCCGATCTCGGTCTTTTTTGTGACCTCCCAAAAGAATTGTCCTGGGCCTTAAAGGCCTGTGAGCTTGAAGAACCCGCCAGCAACTGGGAAGGAGGGACGCTGGAGAACTCCTGCCCAGAACTGGCTACCTGTTGTTCCATAAGAAATCTCTTCAAAGCCTTTTTGCGTCACCTAAGTGTTGTAAGGTTGAGTTGATGGCAAAACTCACAGTCAGAAACGTTGTGGATAGGTCCAAAACAGCAGACACAGAGGTCATAGTCATCTGAAGAGGCGATCTTCTTTCTGCAGCGACAGAAGAGAGATGTGGAAGGAGCAACTCTCGACATAAAGTAATAGAATCTCTTACAAAAAAAGATTCTAAAACTAAGGTAAAAGAAAAAACTGTAGGCAAAAATGGCGTGAACTGTGAAAGCTTCGAGAAAGACCCATGCAAACAGAGTCGATGGTGGGAAAGAACTGAGGAGGGAGCAGGGCCGCTCATGCCTTTATAGGGTTTATGACATCCGCAGATGACGTCCGTGTATGCAGCCCTAGTTGTACTGCTGGAAAATCTTCCATGTTGATCCTGTTTCACTGACGGTGAAGTACCTACAGTGTGACCTGATGACAGATACCCACGAAGAAGATATCAGTGTTTTGTACATCAAAGACTGCCCGTCTCCCCATGTCCACCAGGAGCTGGTGAGCAAAGTGGTGCTCTTTGACTATGCAGATGTGGTCTATGGCACTGGCCCTGCCTCTACCCTTGCCAGACTGGACACACTCTGTATTGCCTTTTGTCACTTTACTATCAACTCCCACCTCGTATCCACCAATGCTCCCCCTACCCTCACGTCAGCAGTTCCACTGCGCCTCCTTCATCTCCAAATACTGGTTTGGATCCCCACCCACCTACCTAGATGCACTCCTCTCACCCATCCCCTCTGCCTCACACTCCCTCACCTCCAGGAATCCCAGCACCTTCTCTGTTCCCCATCCTCACTCCTCCTGCTGGACAGTCATAGAAACATAAAATCTGACGGCAGATAAGGACCGCTTGGCCCACCTAGTCTGCCCATTTTCCTACCTGATGGATACGCTGCAGATTCTAGTTAATCAACAGCTTACTTCCTCCTACCCCCCACTAGAATTACCTTATGTCTGTCCCATGCATTCTTGAATTCTCCCACTGTTCCTGACTCCACAACCTCCTCAGGAAGGCAGTTCCATGCATCCACAACCCTCTCTGTGAAAATATACTTTCTAACATTACCTCTGAGCTGTCCCCCCTCTATCTTCAAACTGTTCCCCTTTGTTCTTGCACATATCTTTTCCTGAAAGATGCTACCCTCTTGTACTTTGTTAATTCCCTTAAGATACTTGAATGTTTCTAGTATGTCCCCCCCCTTCTCCCTCCTTTCCTCAAGGGTATACATATTAAGCTGCTTTAGTCTCTCCTCATATGTCTTCTGGTGCAGACCCTGCACCATTTTGGTTGCCCTCCTCTGAACAGCCTCCACTCTGTCTATATCTTTGTGGGGAGATGGGGTCTCCAGAATTGCACGCAGTACTCCAGATGGGGTCTCACCCACTGTCTGTACAGAGGCATAACAACTTCCTGTTTTCTACTGTTGATGCCTCTCCCTATGCATCCCAGTATCCCCCAGCCCTTCTTACTGCCTTCTCACATTGCTTGCCCACCTTTAGGTCATCTGATATAATTACTCCCAGGTCTCTTTCGATTTTTGTTGTTATCTCACTACCCATTGTGCACTCTTCCCCTGGGTTTTTGTTTCCCAGATGCATTACCTTGCACTTCTTTGCACTGAATCTGAGCTGCCACATATTTGACCACTCCTCCAACTTTGCCAAGTCCCTTTTCATCCTTTCCATCACACCTTGTGCATCAACCCTGTTGCAGATGTTTGTGTCGTCTGCACATACTTTTCCTTCCATGTGCTCTCCAATGTCACTTATAAAGACATTAAAGAGGACCGAACCCTGCGGTACCCCGCTAGTTATCCTCCTCTCTTCATTATGGACTCCATTTACTATTACCCTTTGCGTCCTGTTGTCCAGCCAGTTTTTTATCCAGGCTACCACCTTGGGACCCACTCCCAGGCTAGCTAACTTGTATATTAATCTTTTGTGAGAGACTGCATCAAATGCCTTGCTAAAATCTAGGTAGGCCATATCCACAGCCCCTCCCTGGTCTACTTTGGTCACCCAGTCAAAGAAATCTATTAGGTTCATCTGACATGACCTTCCTGCTGTGAAACCATGCTGCCTTGGGTCCTGTGCCCCACTGACCTCTGGGTACTCAATTCTTTCCTTCAGAAGTGATTCCATCATTTTCCCTACCACTGACGTCAAACTAACTGGTCTGTAGTTTCCTGCCTCTGCCCTGCTCCCACTTCTGTGAAGTGGAATCACATCTGCCCTCCTCTGGTCCTCAGGTACCACTCCATCCTCCCATGATTTGTTAAAGAGAATAGTCAGTGGCGTTACTAGTTCTACCCTTAGTTCTTATAGAATTCTGGGGTGAATCCCATCAGGCACCATTGCTTTGTCCACCCTCAGTTTCAAGAGTTCTTTCAAAATCCTTTCTTCTGTGAATGGACTGGTATCGACCCCCCTATTCAGAGTGCTTCTCTTGTTTGGTTTAGGTACCTCCCCCTCCTCTTCCGTTGTGAATACTGAGCAGAAATATTCATTCAGTATCCCTGCTTTTTCACTGTCACCCTCTGCCCACATTCCCTTCCCTTTAATAAGTCTCTGTATCCCTCCCTTTGTTTTTCTTCGCTCCCTAATGTACCTATAAAAGGTTTTATCCCCCTTCTTAACAGAGTTGGCTATCTTTTCCTCAGTTTGTGCCTTTGCTATTCCGACTGCCTTCCTTGCCTCCTTCTTCTTTAACTGATAAAGTTCTCTGTCCTGCTCCTTCTGTGTTTCCTTATATATTTTCTGAATGCTGTCCTTTTCTCCTTAACCTTCCCTTCCACCTCTTTTGAGAACCATAGTGTTTTTTTCCTTCATTTTGTTTTGCCGATTTGCTTCACACAAAGGCTCATTGCCTCTGTGATGGCTGTTTTGATTATTTCTCACTGCTCCTCCATCCCTCCTCCTTGCCCGTTTGCTAGTGCTTTTCTGAGGCACAATCTCATTTTCCCCAAAGTCCGCCCTTCTAAAGTCCAATACTCTTGTTTTTGGATGGCTTGACTCTATGGCTGTGTTTACTGTGAACCACACTGTTTGGTGGTCACTTGTTCCCAGATGGCTACCCACTTCTAGATCTGAGATCCTTTCTCCGTCCCCATTTGAGAGTACCAGGTCTAAGACTGCTCCCACCTGAGTGGGTTCCAACACTAGCTGTCTGAGGCAAGCCCCCTGTAGAGCATCAAAAATGACCCTGCTCTTGGATGTGCCTGCAACACAGGTACTCCAGTTAACAACTGGCATATTCAGGTCCCCCATCAACAATATCTCCCCATTTTCTGCCATTTTAAGGATGCCTTCTATCATGTCCTTGTCCATTTCCTCCCCGAGATGGGGGTCTGTACACAAACCCCATGCGGATTGTGGTACCATTTCCTGTCTCCAGGGTGACCCATAATGACTCATCAACTTCCTGTTTACTCTTTAGTTCTGTTGCTTTAATCCCTTCCCTTATATAGGGAGCTCCTCCTCTTTTACCCACCCTGTCCCTCCTGTACATTGTGTATCCTGGTATGCTGACATCCCAGTCATGGTTCTCTGTGTACCATGTTTCAGTGACTGCCACAATATCCAGGCATCCCTCTTCCATCAAGGCCACTAGTTCAGGGAGCTTGTTACACAGACTGGGGGCACTGGTACTCATCACCCTCCATTTTTTGATGGCCTTACCCCTTTTAGCCCCATCCCTGTCCTTACTGCCTTTTTCTGCATTTACCCCTGTCCTGCTCCCTACTGACTTCTCTACCTTGGTGTTTACCTCTCTAACTACTGTGTTTTGTGGGGGGAGGCTGGGATTTCCCTGCTCCTTTTCAGTGTCTCCCCCCTTGGCTAGTTTAAATGCTTGCCAATGAAGCAGTTAAACATATCACCTAGGATCCTGGATCCCCCCTGGACAGTTGCAGACCATCGCGCCAGTATAGGCCTGCATCCCTCCAGGTGGCTCCTCAGTCCCCAGTGAAGCCAAAACCCTGCGCTCCACACCAGTTTTTCAACCATTCACCGAGTCCCATGGTGCGAAATACCCTAGCATCATCCTTGCCATAGACAGGCAGCACCTCCGAGAAGGTTACCGTACATGCTACTTGTCTAAGGCCCCTCCCGAACTCTATAAACTCCTCTTACACTGCTCTGATCTCATTCTCAGCCAAGTCATTTGTCCCTAGGTGGACAATGACATCCAGCTCTCTCCCACGTGCAGCTGCTCCCGCGATCCTGAGGATCTGCTTCCTGTCCCTTTGAGTCGTGGTGCCAGCCAGGCACCTCCTCCCTTCTCCTCTCACTTCACCCCCTAATGATTGAGTCCCCCACCAGGAGTAGTTTCTTTCCCTATTTTTTATTTTATTTATTTATTTAAGAATCAGTTTACAACCTTTGAGCCAGAGGCTCGTTTCCAAAGGTTCTTCGTCACATAAAGACATACATTGCGTTTCGGTTACATAGCAAAGATTTGCAAAATCAATAGGCATTCACCAGAGGTGCCACGTCACATTGTGGTCAGACAAATACAATTGGGTACAGGGTACATGTAATTGATAACAGGTATTACACAAGTCGGTATCAAGTGAGCATTCTGGTAGATAAACATTGAAAACAGCTGGCACTGGCCAGGTTAAACATAGGCACGGTGTACAGGGAAGTGGTGGAGGGGATGGTTGGGTGCAGAGCTGCCCGGGGGGCATTGTCAAGAGAAAAAGAGGTGGAGGCTATGTTCAGAGACAGGAGCAGTTACGAGTGATGAAGATGTGGTTCCGAAGTGCGGTTTTGAATGTGGAGATGGTGGTGGCATTGGTGATGGTGGCAGGAGAGTTAAACCAGGTTGGGGCTCTATAGCTGAAGGACCTCTGGCCACGGCTGGTTCTCGTTCTGGGACCTTTAGAGTGGTCTTGTAGGAAGACCGTGTTGCAATGGTGGGAGGGCTCTGGTGGATGGATGCGTTACCCCAGGGAGAGCCAGTAAGGTTTTTGGTGAGGAGACAGGTCTGGTATCGGAGCCGTTCATCCAGGGTAAGCAGGTTAGCATCGACATATAGCTGACAGGTGTGTGTGAGCCTGGGGCACCAGTAATCAATCTGCACGCTTTATTCAGGGTTAGGTGAATTTTGTTGAGTGCAGTGGTGTCGGCAGCACCATATACTAGTGAGACCATAGTCTACAAGGGACAGAACGGACGATGTAACAGCTAGCTGGAGAGCATTTGGGGAAGGCAGGTTTTATGGTGGAATAGGATGCCAAGCCGTGTGTTGGTGGCGGATGTTAGGCGTCAATGTGGTTGTGAAATGTGAGGGCTGAATCGAAGGTAACCCCAAGGTATTTGTAGGAGCAGACTTGTTCCAGTGGTTGGTTGGTGCTTGGAAGGATATAGAGTGGGTGGTTGCTAGCTTTGTTTTGAGGGTGTGAAAAGAGCATAGTTTTGGTTTTCTTAAGATTGATGACGAGTCTGCACTCCTTAAACCAAGCCTCGGCACTGTTGAAAGACTGCTGTAGGGAGATGGGATTACAGTGGGTGGCAAAAAGGACAGCGTCGTCTGCATACAGCAGAATTTTGCCAGAGCATGCACTGGGCAGGGTGTTCAGATACAGCGAGAAGAGAAGGGGGCCCAGGAAGGAGCCTTTGGGGACCCCAGAGAGAATGGGACGGGTATCGGAGAGTGTGCTATTAATCTTGACACACTGGGATCGAGTGTCAAGATAGCTACACCATGCCAGGGGCCAGCCGAGACCAGTGAGGCAGAGTGCATTCAGCAGCAGTGGATGGGAGACGGTGTCGAAAGCCTTTGAGAGGTCAATGAACACTGCACCAGCTAGGGAGCTGGTATCCAAGGAGGAGTGTAGGAAGTTGGAGAATTCAATAAGGGCAGTGCTGGTACTGTGACCCGCATGGAAGCCATGTTGCTCTGGGCATAAGTTGTTATGCTTAGCCAGATAATCAGTGATTTGAATGGCCACCACTTTCTCCAGGGCTTTAGAGAGGGGAGGGAGGATGGAGATTGGCCGGTAGTTGTTGGCCGATGACCTGTCGCCTCCTTTATGAATAGGTGTGATAATGGCTGTTTTCCAAGCTGTGGGAATTGTCCCAGGCAGAGTGACTGGTTAATTAGGCTTGAGAGAGGTGCAAGGACTTCATCTAGCACCAGCCTGAGGATGCTGGGGTCCAGTGAGTCACTGCCGGGATTGTTGCCATTGAGAGCTTTGATTAGGATGGGTCTGGCTTCCTGGGTGGAAATCTTTCGCAGGAGGAAGCTGGGGTGCTGGAGGACAGGGGGAGTTTGGCTGGGGGGAGGGTCAAAGAAATTACTAGGGAGGACTGAGCTAAGGTCAGTGAAAATGGTGTTGAACCAGTTAGCTATGGTGGCAGGCTCGGTGGAGGTTGTGCCATTTCTAGTGAGCTGGGATGGGGCAGGGGAGCAAGCTTTACCATTGAGTTGCTTAATATTATCCCAGAAGGTCCAGGCTGAGCCTCAGGAGGAGGTAAGGGAGGCCTGGTAATGGTCTGCCTTGGCTTTCCTGATGGCCCATGAGCATTTATTTTGGGCTGCATTGTATGCTTGCCTATCAGACAGACGACCTGTTTCAGTGGCAAGGTGCCAGAGGTTATCCCGGTTTCTAAGTAATAGTAGGAGGCGGGCTAACCCAGGGTGCGTTCTGTTTTTGGACCGGTTTTGTTAAGGGTGCAAAGAGATCACAGGCCATGTTGAAGGTGTGGTGAAAAGGTGAGGGCAGTATCAATGTTGGTTGCCTGCTGAATGGGGGACCAGTCTATCTGGGTGAGGAGTGCCTTAGTTTCTTCAGCCCACCAGGCGGAGGCGCCTGCGGAGGGTGGTCTGGGCTTTGGGCTTGGGGGCTACCCAGTGGAATAGGATAGGGGAGTGGTCACTCAGGGAGTCTGGGAGGACCTGGATGTTTTGGATTTTATGGGGTCGGTTAGTTATAATAACATCCAGCAGGGTGCTGGTACCACTCTTAGGGTTAAGTCTCGTGGGCTGGGTGACGAGTTGTGCCAGATCTTGGGTGGCAAATGAGTCTCTGGTGGTGGATGAGGAGGTGCTGAGCCAATTTACATTAAGGTCCCCCACTAGGACTTGTCTGCCTTATGGTGGAGGGTGGCTAGGTAGTCCGTTAAAGATATCAGGGCTGGGTGCTGGTTCTTGGGGGAAGAGGCTGTGGTGAGATAGAGAGGCTCCTAGAGGGTCTGGGGTGAGTCTGAGGGTAAGGCCTGGGCCCCATTTATGAGGTAGGGGTGGGAGTGCATGTCAGGTACTGTGTCCTGGTGTGATTGCACAGCCTCCCCTCGTTCCTACTCTCGGTCCTCGGTATAAGGTATAGCCTGGGAGGGAGACAAATGAGTCAGGAGTTGATTTGGACAGCCAGGTTTCAACCAGGGCTATGATGTCTGGTTGGTGGGCCATGGCCCAGCACTGTAGGGTGTCAAATTCTTCAGCAGGCTGCATATGTTCATGGAGGCTACTCAAGACCAGTGGGCTGAGTGGGTGGATGGGAGGGGCAGGGCCTGGGTTGGGGTGTATGTTCCCTGTTAGGGCAGAAGGAGGAGAATGCTCTGGTCAGAGGGAGGCAGATGGAGAGTTCGCGGAGTGACAGAATAAGGAATGGGGTTTGGTTGCACAAGGGGTGGGTAGGGTAGCACAGGCAGAGAAGGCCTGAGTGATCAAGTGCAAGGGGCTGTAGGGGAGGACAGGTGATGTCTGGAAGGGGGTGAGGTGGAGAGGAGCATATGGGATGTGTGGAGGAGGAGGGAGGGGTAGGAGCAGTGGTAAGGGAGGAGGAGGACAGGAGGTAGGTAGGAACACTGGAGTAGTGAGGCTGAGGTTAATAGGGACACTAGGGTATGTGGAAGGCAAAGGGAGGAGGAGGAGAAGAGATAGACTGGCGAGCAGGGATGCATGTGCATAGTTGGGAAAGCTGGTGGAGCTGAAGTGAGGAAAGAATGGGGGGGGACTAGGATGAAAGAGGGGAGATAGTAGTGAGAGATCACCTCAGAGTCTAGTTGCTGCTATGGTGTGGTGGTAGTGTATGTGCCTGAAGTGCATAGAGTACCAGGTTCAAGTCTTGATCAGGGTAATAGGAGAGAGCTAGACTAGTGGCTGTAGCAGCAGGGAGTTGGGTTCAGGTTTGTAGAAGCACTTAGATAACACTTTAGTTGTGTCACAGGGTTAGTGCGTTCTTTATAGTTATGAAATCCTGCAGTAAAAATAGGCAGGTGTTCTAGGTGAGTGGTGGAACTGTGGACTTTGGAAACAAGGGTGCAGGGTTCAAATCCTGCAAGGCAGCAGGAAGAAGAGGTAAACTTATATTTTGGCAGATTGGGTAGGTAAGTGATTAAGAGGCTTAGAAAGTAGTAATAAAGTAGGTAGGCACTGTGGCGCAGAGGTAGAGCACTGACTCTGACTGCAAGGGTACTGGGTTTGAACACAGCTCAGGGACAGAGTGTAGACAGGGCCAATATTTTAAATCTGGGCAGGAGGGAGTGAGGTATGGTTAAGAGCATAAAATAGAGGAAGTTGTTGGCCTGGTTCATTGGCTCAGAGGATAATCAGTAGAATTTAGAGAGAAGGTACCAGGTTTGATACTAGCAGTTGCTTAGAGATAGGCTGAAGGATGAGTGCAGAAAGTAGGTAGTAGAAGGAATCAAGGGAACTGCAGTGACCTCTAGTGGGACAGCTGTGAGGTAGTAGCTAGGAGGGATATAGAGAGGACAGAGGAGCTAGAGTGAAAAGTGCAGTGGCCCCTAGTGGTTGGTGCCTATAACCTGCAAATGGGAAAGTGGACACTTGGTAAAAAGGAGGGTAGGTCACGTGTCACATCACGTGACCTGCCAGCAGCAATATATGGAGCGCCGACCCTGGGTGGGAGGGTGGTGCGGGCGGGAAGTGCCTCACAACAGTCAGGCTGTAGTGCAGGACACTTTACCTCTTACAGGCTCTGGCAATCCCCAATTTCAGTCTCTGCTGCTGGGCCGAGTTCTGAGGGGAGCTTGTGGTGCCACCCTCCTGTGGGTCTCCTTTCTGGCGGTTCCCAGCATCCTCCTTGGTCTCCACTGCAGGTGCCTCCATAGAGGAACCACTCTTCGTCAGAGCAGCATATGAAGTGTGGAGAGATACAACTGGAGGAATGCACCTCTGTTCCACCACCCTCTCCCTCCCCGAGCCCACCTTGGTCCAACCACTCCTCTTTCTTGGCAACCTCTGAGGTAGCGGTGGTGGCCCTGGTGGTCCCTGGGTGGGGGAAGAGGTTTCACGAATCCTAGCCAGGTCAGCCTGGAGACCGGCAACCTCCTCCCTCTGACCAGAAAGGTGCCTACAAATAAGGCAGCATCGCAGCCTCTAGAATGTCTCCCGGAACACTGCTGCCCCACAGCCATTGCACTGCACCACTCCCATCTTGACTTATTTTGTGTCCCCTCTCCTGTTGCTTTGTATGCTTACTGTCTCCTCCCTCTATGTATTTTCACACCTACTTTCCTACTGCCTATGTGCCCTTACAACTCTCATCCTTCCTGTTCTGGGACAGGAACACCCTGGAGTCTTCAGTAGTCTCCTTCTTCCTTGCTTGGATTCAGACCTCCAACAGCCGGGGGGGGGGCTATTTTTAGGTTCCTTCAAGGTTGATGAAACTAATGTGTCTCAGTGATCCTTCCCTTCCTACTGCCAAACAGGAAGTTCCTGTTGTCAGTCAAATCCAGTGGCTATAAAAGTAGAACTGGCTTAGGGTGAGAAAGAGGGCAATTAGTAAGAAAGCTGTAGTTTTAGTAGCTGTTACTTGCTCTGAAAACAAGATTCTTCTCTGCCAAAAACTGACAGCAGGAAGCTGTAATTGGAGACACCTGCTTTTGTACTCCTAAGCCACACCACCAATTTGCTTTTCCCCTCTGCTCCTGACTCAAATTACGTTGCTACAGTACTCTTCCTCAAAGAGAGAAACACACAGTGACTTTCTTTTTCTAATACTTAAATAAGACCCCCTGCTTCTAATAAAGTATTTGTTTGCTTAATCCAAACAGGCACGGACTCCTGCTGAGATGGAAGTGGTTTATCAGTAGGAAAGCTGTAGCCATCTATCGCCTTCCCTCCCTCCCTCTGGAACCTGCTCCCTTCCTCTTTCACCCTCCCCAGCATCCCTTAAGCAACAGCAAACCTCCTCCCACCTCCTCTGCTCCTCCAGCCTCCTACTGACCTCCATCTTGGTCACTTCCCAGTAGTTGGGCCACTGCCTGGTTCAGTCATTGTCCCAATCTACCACTGCATTATCATGTCACATCATGCTCTTTTGTCACTGCAGTTTGGGTTTCCGAGTTGCTCATAACACCAAATTGTGGCTCTCTGCCTCGTTACCTGCACCTGTACCATGTTGAACTGCACGGTTAGCACTTTATTTTGTACCACATCACTACTGCTATGCACGCTGTTTAATTGTATCCCCTTTCCGTTCCCCTGGGCTGCACCTGCAAACGTGCCTCAGCTCAGTGTGCTTCTCCCGGTTACCAATTCAAAGAAATAAATTAATAAACACAGACAAAATATTGATTGCTTTGCTACACCACGTTGGAAGCAAATCAGACTAGTCTCTGGCCTTACTGTTCAAATAATGTATTTTATGGGTCTGCATAAAAAATGAGTAACATCAGTGCTGAGCTTTGTAAGCTGAATCTGAACACTATTATTAAATTATGTTAGCTGCTCGAATTAAAAGAAATTTAAAATACAGAAAATGACTGCTTGTGCTTGTATATTTACTCTCCTCAATGTTTTGTTTTCTTACTACTAACCCAGGACTGATGCTAACCGAAATTAAATTATAATAAAAAAAAATAAGTATCACCAGATCATACCGATAACATAGATCTTTCCTTTCAAAACGCAGGCAGCTGATCCTGAGCGCGCTATCTGCATGGGAGCCACCTCTGTCCAGATGTTAATTTTGGGATTATACACCTGCACCAGGTCCATTCCATCACCATCTTCAAGCACTGCACCACCTGTATTGTGGAAAACGTTGATTTAAAGATGGTGACTACCATAAAAGATGCCCAGTCCTTTAAAAAAAAAAAAATATGTCATGCCAGCTCAGTAGGGTGGAGGGCTCAGGCGCTGGGTGCTGCACCTCCTGTCAAGCCAGACCCCAGTTTGGGAATGGACACGGGTTGGTCAAGGCTGGCTGGGGGAGGGAGGATCGAGTATCCCAAGGACAGTCCTCCTCCCACGGGAAGGGGGGGTATGTGCTTTCTGCAAGGTGGCTGCCACCTAGAGGTTCTAGGTAGCAGTGCAGCAGGATGTAAGTGTCCCACCTACTTGAAGCTGGGGGTGTCTGAGGAGGTGGAGCTCACACAATGCATCACTGTACATGCCATGAGCCCGGGGAGAAAATCAGGAGGAAAATCCATGACTGAGGCAGGCCGAAGCCCTGGTCTCCTCCCACAGTCCCCACACTGGTGACTGGGCTCTGCAGGGTCCTCTGGCAGAAGACTGATGACTAATAACTGTAAATCCCAGCGAGCCGGGTTATGAGGCTGGGTGGCCAGACCAGAATGGGGCCAGCTGGCGAAGCATGAGATAAACTACTAATTAAAAATAATAAAATCTCAGCCCCTACCCATCACATCATTGCTTTTAAAGATTGCAAAACTGTACTAAGTTGATTTTTCAGTAGCTGCAGTGTGACTGATGCAGTAGCCATTAGCGTTCCCTTTTCTTTGAACTGCTTACCTGTTAGTATGGAGTCATTTTAAGTTGGCGATACCCAATCCCAGGGAGGCAGTGTACTCTAAAGGTTTCAGCACAGACCTGGAGACTCAGGCCTGAAACCCAACACTGCAACTTAACCTCTATGTAACATTGAGGGGGTCCCTTTACCTTCTAGTGCTTAACCTGTTGCGCACGCTCTCTGCATTTCCTAACTTTCCTCAGTCTTGCTTAACTGTTCTTTACACATCTAATAGCTGATGCCATCCATTCATGGACCGAAAGACCCTTGGGTAGTGTGCATATGCAAGGCGCTATACAAAACCAAATTTCTCACTCGTTCCTTCAGTTTTGCATAAATTGTGTTACACAGAATGAGAGCAAGACATGCATTCATATAAACTATTTTCATTTTGTTTCATATTTGCCATTGTTTTGCTGGCCTTTTATACTCCTTATCTCTGCTCTCTCTTCCTTACCTTTTTCTGTTATCTTTCCCTCTCATTCATCTCAGACCTAGTTTGTTTTTATCTCTCTGGACTTTACCGATTCCTGCTCTATCTGGATTTGTTTTCTCAATCATTCATCTCTCTGAAGTCCCCCCCCCCCCGCTTCATCTTTCTGTGTTTTTTCTTCTTCTCACTCCATCTCTTTTCCTTGTTTCTGCTCTTTGGCATTCACTAGTCTTTCTTACATGCAAAGAATGGGAAATGGTGTAAACTAGGTAACAGAGGAAATTGAGGTAGTTGGGTCAGAGCTCTGACATGACTATCTTGACTGTCAAGGTCCTTGTTAGTCAAGCGGTGTCCTCCATTACTGTCCAACTGGCCATCCTGCGGCATAAAAATGACAGGAAAGAGGTGCTCCATTCACTCGAATGGAGCGCTCTCCCTGGTCACACATCATTACGTGCTTGAGCGCGGGGTGTGGCGACAGGACTGGAGCACTCAGAACTCATCGGACAGCCCAGCTCAAAATAAAAGTTTCGAGCGACATCGCAAAGGTACGGGCTAAAATTAGTAGTTAAAACCAAGCTACAATAACTGTCGTTGCGGACAGCTACCACAATATGTGAGTAGCTCCCTCATATTGGACATTACCTTTAAGTACCGCAGTAGAAAGGCAAGCATACTGTAGGGGAAGTGTGTCTCTGTTTGAAAACTTACCAAAATGAGAACACCACTTCTAAATTTCTTTACATTTTAAGCAGTAAACATCACAAAGTAAAGAATGTTTGTCCCAATTAACCCCTCATCATTTGTGTGTGCTGTGCTTTCCTTGAAGGCTAGTGTACTGCCTGAAATACTATTTTTTTTTTTTTATTGTATTTTTATTTGTTTTAAAATATGTAAGAGACATATGGGATACAGTACATTGCGGAGATCACATAATACCATCAAGCATGGCTCAAGCAGCACACAATGCATTACAGTGATGCAAGGGTGCTGGAAGATGGTAAAAGATGAGGGGGCTGAGAATCAAAAGGGCACTTATGAGGATACAAAGGGCACTTTTTCTATACTAGGTTTTGCCGTTCCGGCACCTATGCAGTTATGAGCACAAGACCATAAATCATATACAGCCATAGATCAATCCATCCTGATAGAGATCCTTGTATACTCGTACTAAAATGATAAGTCTTCCCCCTAAATCTCCCCCTCCTCAACATCAGGTCACTTCTCTTGTCACTCATTATAGGACAAAATGAGGATCTTGTACAGACATATAGAGGACCCATTTCCTCCACTGGAGTTCAAATTTATCTTTTCTATTTAAATGGCTGGCCGCCAGTCTTTCCAGATGGTACACTTCTTTCATGGCCAAAAACCAGTCACTTCTGGTCGGAGGTGAGGTCCAGCCCCATAATCTGGTAACTGCTTTCTTAACTATCAATATATAAGTAATCAAGAGAGAGTCCCTGGGAATACAGAGGTCTATAGGAGGTATTGAAAGCAAGACCATTTCAGGAGTAAGGACAGCCTCCTCTCCCACCAACTTCCCCAGGGTTTCCGCCACCTCTCCCCAAAATGGCCAGAGCAGCAGGCATGACCAGAAAATGTGTATGTGCCCAGCCATCTTTTCCCCACAGGATCTCCAGCAGCTTCCTGCTGGTCCAGTTGCAAGTTTTACCAGTTTACAGTAGCTGATGTATTGAAAAAAATCTAAGCCCGAATTTCCAGGCAAATTCCCAACGGTATGGTGCTAGAGATATTCCATGAGATAACTTGACATGTTTAAACCAGAGATCTTCTGAGACTGGTACCAATAATTCCTGATTCCAGGCAGCCAGGACCCCTATAGTTGAGTCTTTAGTAACCTCCTGTAATCCTTTATACAGTGCTCCAATTAGGTGGGGCGGGGTTATTCCCTTTATGGAAGATATAATCAATATCAATAGTTGTGGAGATGGGGATGGGAGGCGGTTCCATTGAGGAGCCTTATTCACCAGATAAACTTGTATCTGCTGATAAGCTACATTAGTTTCTGGCAGCAGCCCATAGGTGTCTCTTAATGTGGAAAAGGGTAGCGTATCCTGGTTGTCTAGTATCTGAAAAATGAAAGTTAGGCGTCTATTATGCCAGCCATTTAGAGTCTCAATTAGGGGGACCTGAAAATTCTTTGCCTCTAACCTAAGTTGTCGTAGAAAAATAAAAGACCAGGGCAAGTTCCTGAGAGGCTCTAAATTTGTCCCAGACTGTTAAACTGCTCTGCATTCCCCTGTTTTCCTGGTTCTATTTGCCCACTACATCAGCACTGTGACATCACAGCTACTCAGGAAAAGCCACTCAGTAGCTACTAGATCAGTCACCTGTGATGTCACAATTAGTGAGGTCACAGTGCTGATGATGTGGGGGGGGAATAAAATTAGATATGTCAGCTGCCAGGCAGAGTGCTATTCCACACATCCAGCATAACACGGTCACATAATAAATCTTTTAATGAGCTAAAGAAAAATACTTCAGAAATAAAAAGTTTTGACTACTAAAAATTTTTAACATTTTTCTGTCCGTTATTTTTGGGTCTAATAGCATTTTAATATGCAACTAAAAATCTAAGAGGCTGTATGTAGCTCTTTAATGTTTAATTAAATATCTAAGAGGCTGTAGCCTTAATCTGGTGCATAAAGTAGGGCCACATTTGTTGGGAAAATGGATTAAACAACAATTTTTCATTTTTAAATACCACTTAGATGCAATTTTTCATACCAAAAAAACTTTGTGCACCACATTCACATCTACACTTGGTGGCATATCATGGAAAATTCCAGTTGTGTGCCACATAGTTGTACCAAAATAATACTTATCAGTTTGAGACAACCCCAAAAAAAAAAAAAATTTTGTAAGCGGGTTGCCCATTTCTGAAAACAGAAAATCAGTGGCCCTGACCAGGCTTTTTGGTTTTCACATGCTATCTTCCAGCTAAGGCACAGCTGTGCCAGATGCACAGCATTTGACAGATTATCAAGGGGACTAAATGGCTCAGTGAATTGGTAGCACGTTTAAGAGCCTTTTTCCTCTATATCCCTGGTTTATACCTGGCCCAGATCAGTAGTGGCCAAAAGGCATTAGCGCCTGATGGCCAGTTGGTGGCTAGTGTGACATCAGTTGTGGTGGTTCTCAGTCCAGTTCCAAGGGGGTAGGTGTCTGCATCACAAATCTACCAACACACGTGGCACTAACTGGCACCACTGTCAGCAGTCTCACATGAGAGGCCAAGAAATGAATGGGCATGGAGTCTTAACTACCCTCCCACCTATGTGGTGGTCTCTCCTTGACTGGTTTGAGGCATATTGGGTGGGGCGGGGAGTGAACAGGAGGTGCACTGCGATTGCCTGTGCTGTGTCTACCATGCTGTTAAAAAGAGGGCTTCATTTTCCAGAGCTGTCAATTGGACACCTTTCATGGGCATTACAGTTCACTGGAAAAACAAGGGGATAACTCAGCATAGCTTATTTATGAAAAATGTCATGATCTGCATCATCGTCATCAATCACTGATATTCGTTTAAATAATACATATTAGTAGATAATAGCTCTGTTTTAATCCCGTTAATCTGTTGCTCAATTTCTTCCCCTTCATAAAATAGTAAAATCTCAAATGAAATGCAACTATTCCCACACAGAAGAGCCTGACAGGACAATGCCATGCATTTTTCTGAAGACTCTCTAAACTGGCTGTCTTCCCCCCAAGGAAAAATTACTCACCTTAGTACTCTTGTTTCTTCTAAGGGAATCTTACTGTATTCTGACTAATGCAGTATGGTCTCACCATAGGACTGACCCGGAGCTGAAACGGTTAATAGAACCTATGCAAATTATGGAATGCTAGGCTCGAGCTCTGTTTTCAATCCGCTGTCCCTGGTAAACAATCTCTAACCGTCATATTCTTACGAAGCATGCACTAAGCAGTTTCCTCTTAACTGAGGATAAAATAAGAATAATAGTAATAATAATAACAATCATGAAAATTTCCCTGCACCAGAAATGGCAGGAGAATATAAGCGGGAATTACACCTGTTTCAAATACTTCCAAAAAACCTAGGCATCCCAGAAGACTCAAGTCACAGATGCCCAAATAAAAACAGTATATACTCCCCAGGTTTGCAACAACTGTAGCACAGCTGTAATGCAGTGACCACAGGTATCAGAAGGGGAGGGAGCTCAAAATACAGTAAGATTCCCTTAGAAGGAACAAGATTACTAAGGTGAGTAATTTTTTCTTCAAACCCCAGGAAATCTTACTGTATTCTGACTAATGTAGATTACCAAGCAGTGCCTTTGGAGGTGGGCCTATAACCTATTTAGGAAACAGGCTCTGCAGGACTGCTGTGCCAAACCTGGCATCATCTCTGGCTTGGCTGTCCAAACAGTAATGTTTTGTAAATGTGTGGACTGTTTTCTAAGTTGCAGCGTTGCATATATCTACTAGGGGAATGTCCCTAGCAGCTGCTAAGGAGGCTGCAGTACTCCTAGCTGAATGGGCCCCAAGGCCTGCAGGTGGTTCCCTATCCACCTTGCCATAACAGAACTGGATACAGGTTACAATCCATCTGGCAATGGATCGCTTTGTGGCAAGTTTGCCTTTCCCTACCTCTCCAAAGGTAAGGAAGAGTTGGGTTTTATTCCATCTGTGATCCTTTCTGTGGTCAAGACAGTAGCCGACTGCCCTCTTTACATCGAGGCTGTGCAGTCTACGTTCACCTGAAGTGGAATGATCTGTAAAGAAGACTGGCAAGGCAACTGACTGGTTCAGGTGGAAATCCGATACCACCTTAGGCAAAAACTTTCTTCTAGTTCTAAGGACTATCTTGTCCCTGTGGACTGCGATATATCCTGGCTCTGTGGATAATGCCTGGAGTTCACTGATCCTCCTGGCCGAAGTAATGGCAACCAGGAATACAGTTTTCCAGGTCACATATTTCAGGTCTGCCGAGGACATGGGTTTGAATGGAGGTTGTATGAGCTGAGCAATGCAAATATTCAGGTCCCACATGGGAGTGGGCTACCAATGTGGTGGGTGTAAATGTAGCAGCCCTTTAAAGAATTTTTTGAACACGGGCTTTGAAGCCAAAGAGGAGGAAGAAGCTTTACCTGCTGATAAATAAGCTGAAACAGCTGCCAAATGCTCCCTCAGGGTGGAAATAGTTAAACCTGTGGAGTGCAAATGAGCCATATAGTCCAAGACAACAGAAATGTTAGCTTAAGAATGATCCAGGCCTCTGTCCTGGCACCAAAAGGAAAATCTTTCCATTTAGACGCAGAGGTTTTCTTAGTGGAGGTTTTTCTGGAAACTCTCAGTATATCCATAACCCCTACTGAAAGATGCAAATCAGAATACTCCTAGGTCCTCAAGAGCCATGCCTTGAATCTGAGGGATAATAGGTAGGGGTACATGATTCTGCCCTGAGAGGAGGTCAATAGATTGTACCTCCTGGGAAGACTGACTGGCTTGGCTACTGACACAGAGAAGTATGGAGTACCAAGGCTGCCTGGCCCAGTCTGGGGCAATGAGAATCAGAGGCTGGTTGAAGCCCGAGTTTGTTCAATACTTTCAGCAGTAAAGGGGAATGAAGGGAAAGCATAGAGGAATTTCCCTGACCAATTCAACAGGAGTGCATCCAAAAGAATTGTGCCCCTGGTGGGGGGTCTGCAACAACACTCTGGGAGCTGGTAATTGTCTGGGGCTGCAAACAAATCCACTTCTGGAGTGCCCCACCTCCTGAAAATGGTCTGTAAGACCTGCCTGTTCAGTGACCATTCATGACGATTTTGGTTCATCCTGCTGAGTGCATCTGCCAGGACATTGTCCTTGCCCGGGAGACGAACAGCTGAAAGGGACACCTTTAGAGAGTAAGCTAGTGTCCAAATTTTCATAGCTTCTGTGCAAAGAGGGATTGACCTTGTGCCTCCTTGCTTATGTAGTACATGGTGGTTGTGTCTGTTCTGACCTGCACCACCTTCCCTACCATCTGAGTGGCAAAAGACTGAAGGGCTAGAAGAACTGCTCTGAGCTCTAGTAGACTGATGTGCAGAAGGGATTCCTGCTTTCCCCACGTGCCGTGGGCAGTGTGATCCTCCAGATGTGCCCCCCACCCTAGAAGGGAAGCATCTGTGGCAAGCACCAGAGAAGGGGACTGCTGTAGGAAAGGTACCCCTTTGTCTGAGGTATTCCCTTACCTGCCACCACTGCAGAGCTTGAATAAGGGTGGCTGTGACGGGACCAGCTTTGATAAGGGGTCTTTCTTTTGGGACCAGTACTCCCTGAGATGACACTGGATGTCTCATCTGGAACCTGACTCCCGGGACTGTTACAGTGGAGGCTGCCATGTGCCCCAACAGCTGCAGGAAATGCCTTGCTGGTCTGGGAACATGCAGTGAGAAAGACCTGGCTATTTAAACAAGGCTGTCCACCCTGTCTTGAGGAAGGTAAACCATTCCTGTCCTTGTATTCAATTCTGCTCCTATGAACTAGAGCAACTGCACTGGTTCTAGAACAGATTTCTTTTGATTGACTAGAACTCCATGGAGGACAAGGTGGTCTGAGTGATTGAGAGTGCCTCTCACTTGTTGCTGTGACTGGCCTACAATGAGCCAGTCGTCCATATAGGGAAACACTGACACTCCTAGCCGCCTTAAGTGTGCTACCATGACAACTAGGCATTTTGTGAACACCATTGGAGCAGATGTTAATCCGAAGGGCATTGCTCTAAATTGATAATGGCCTGATGGCAACCTGAAGCTGAGGTACCTTCTGTGTGACCTTCTGATTGGGATATGGAAGTAAGCATCTTTCAGGTCCAGGGAAGCTAGCCAGTCTCCCTGTCTTAGAGTAGGTATAATGGTGAATAGAGTGACCATCCTGAATTTTGGCTTTGCCAAATGCTTGTTCAGGAATCTGAGGTCCAGAATGGGACGCCACTCCCCTGTTTTCTTTAATATAAGGAAGTATCTGGAATACAGACCCTTGCCTTTTTGAAGGGCAGGGACTGGCTCTACTGCCTGAAGCAGCAGAAGTGATGACACTTCCTTTTCCAGTAGGGCTGTTTCTGATGGGGAAAAAGGCTTGAAAGCGTTTGATCTTAGCCATGGTTTGACTTTGAAGCCGAGTACCAAACCCTGGCCCATTACTTCCAGAACCCACTTGTCTGTGGTGATGTTTTTCCACTCCTGGAAACAGTGGGCCCCTACTGGCTGTGGGGAGATGACCCGGACATTCTGCTCAGGAAGTCTGTTTTGATTGGGCTACTGGCTGGCCCTCCTGCCCCTTCCCCTATAGTAACCGCTGGGATGATACTGGGGAAAAGCTTGGGGCTGGAAATAAAGCCTGTAAGGAGTCCTGCCCCTGCCACCCCTAGAATGGTGCCTTTGAGGGTTGGCAGTTCTCTCTCCTTTACTGCTGCACTTTTGTAAGCAGCCTTGTATTCATCCATTTTTTCATATATGCCTCAGTTTGTTGTCCAAACAGAGACACAGGGTCACAGGGAAAATCGAAGGCCTTATTCTGTGAGTCCTGTGAGAGGTTAGTGGTTCTCAGCCATGCAAACCTTCTCAAGGACACTGCTGAAGCCACTTGTCTGGATGCAGTGTCATTTGTATCCACTGCCATCCTAAACTGTTTCTTAAGCTTCAATGCCCCTCTTAACTGCTTCCTCCAGGTCAGCAGCCATTGGGAGGAGGAACAGACTTGGCAATTTCTAGTATGGTAGACCACTCAGATTTTTGGTATCTGGTTAAATATGCCATATAGGATGCCTGACTGATGGCTAGGGAGGATCCCAACTAAATCTTTTTTGCTATTGAGTCCATCCTCCTGGAGTCTTTTTCAGGAGGGTGGGAAGTCAGAGGGATGCCAACTTTGTCACAAGCTGCAGCCTGTACCACACCTTCATGGCTGGGATGCCCAAACAAAAGCTCAGCCCCACACTTATACACCCAGTACTTCCTGTCCACTTATCTGTTGGAGGGACAGAAGTGGGAGTCTCCAAAACCTTCATGGTCTGCTTTCTTAAAGATTTGTGCAGTGGAAGGAGCAGCCTTTTTGATGGGAGGAACGTCCATCATTTCTTTATAGTCCTCTTCCTCCTCATCTTCTAGAGACTCCTGTGATGGAAGGTCAAGAGACTGGGCAACTTGCTTCATAAAATCAAAGTATGAGGAAAAATCCTCAGTTCCCTTATTAGGGGAATCAGGCCTGTGGGGATCAGGAGAGATGTCTGGCTCTATATGCTTGTCATAATCATCGTCTCCATAGTCCTCCTCTGGATTTTCAGCAAGACCAGTATCATCATACTGTTCCCCACCTTGGTCTATTAAACCGGGGACTTGTGAACTGGGAATTCATGGAACCGGCTGTTTATCAACCGGAACCGGTGACTGCAAAGATTGAATAATTCTGATCGTGTTCACAATCTCTTCAGCAGAAGGAACCGCTGTTGGGGTCGGCTGCGGTTGCTGGTGCTTTTCTTTACGTTTTTTCTTAACTGTGATGGCCAGTTCAGCAGCCTTATCCGCGGTCCTCTTTTCTGTGGCACTATCACCCCTGTCACAGGGCAGTCCCTCCAGCAGCCGGGTTAGCAGCCTTATTCGACATTTTTTCCTTTAGTCTCTTTAACCTTCTATCGAGGGTAGACTGAGGAAAATTAGCACAGATCTCAGTCTGTCTGAAGGTGGTCAAACCCCAGACAGAACAAGCAAATTAAGTGAGGATCAGCCTTTGCAAACCGTTCCCCGCACTCTGAACAGTGCTGGAAACCTGTGGGTCCTGTTCTTTTTTCTGGTTTCTGTGACACAAAAAACAGTATTCAGAAAAGACAAAAAATTTTTTTTTGTCGGTTGTTACACCGGAAAAAGAAACCAGACTTCAGAAATATGTGTCCAGGAGTTACCCCAGTTGAAATAAGGGACCCACACACCAGTAAATTACTCCGGTATAAATTTGAAACTACCAACTATGCAGAGTTGGAAATACTAAACACTAACTAATAAAATATAAAAGAAAAATTAAAGGAACTGTCTGTTTCCCCTCGGTTAAGGAACCGGGAAGAAAAATGACTACTTGCCCTTTACAAACTAAAATCTTAACAATTACTACCTGAAAACCAAGGGCAGTGATAAGAACACCAAATAAAATAAATTCACTAACATAAAACCGAGAAAAATAAACTTTCTTCAAGAGATGAAGGAGAGCTCTCCGGAGATGTCCTACTGAGGCAAGCGGAGTAAAGAATCTGACGGTTAGAGATCGTTTACCAGGGACAGTGGTTTGAAAACTGAGCTAGAGCCTAGCATTCTATAATTTGCATAGATTTTATTAACCATTTCAGCTCCGGGGCAGTCCTATGGTGAGACCATACTGCATTAGTCAGAATACAGTAAGACTGCCTGGGGTTTGAATGTAATTTTCTATCCCAGTCCCCTTCCCTCAGGTCTCACCTGGAAACTAACTTCAGTTCAGTGTTCCCCTGCCAGTCACCAATGTTTCATACTAGGGATTTCATACTAGGAAGGAATAGGCATACAAAAGACCGTGGCCCATATATGCATGTCTCCAGCCATGCTGGTATAATATCCCTGAATTTACAACAGAAATTTATCAAGATTTTGTTTAAATGTAACCTGATTATTACTTTCTAATAATAAACTACGTATGGTGTTCCATAGTGGAATTACTCTCTGGGTAGAATAAGATCTTATTAGTTCTGGGATATGTTGGTGCCAATTGATAATTATGACTTCTTAAATCACATTCTCGTCTGTTATAGATAATGTCTAACTGATTCAATAGCTCAGTACCTGTATATATCTTGTGCATAAATAAGAGATCGCCTCTCTTTCTTCTCAATTCCAGGGAATACATGTCCAGTTCCTGCAACCTCGTCTCACAATTCTTTTCATGCATGTTGGTAACCAGCTTGGTTACTCTCCTTTGTACTCCTAGTCTACCAATCTCTCTCTTTAGATATGGACTCCAAAATGTTCAAATAATCAATTCAGTGGCACGTCTCATTAGATCAAAGCACAAAATTCCAGCACAACCACCACCACAAAACAGACCAGTAGGCAGAAAATGCACAAATACACAGCAATTTATTAAGGCAGATAGTAAAGTGCAGACCTCCAAAGTGCAAAGGCACAGAACAGGGAACAAACAGGCAGGGCCCCACTAGTCTTCAACCGGTTTCGCCAAAGCTTCTTCAGACTTCCTGAAGAAGCCCGACAAAACCAGCTGAAATCTGTTGGAATCCTGCCTGTTATTCCTAATCTGTACATTGCACTGAGCCTGCCTATCTGCCTTAACAAAATGCTGTGTGCACTTTATTTCTGCCTACTGTCTGATGTGATAATTTTGTGCTGAAACCTGTGGTTGTTTCTAATAGCACACCTGGCTGGAGGGCATTTTTTCATGAGGTTTGAACGTCTCATTAGATACAATTTTTCAACTGTATATCAGCTGTAATTCAGTTTCCTCTTTTTAAATACCCATTTCAGGACAAAACAACCCCCCTTCATTTAAAGGACAGGCAACCCCCTTATTTTGCCCTTACACTGTTTTCCAAATAATTCCATGGAGATGGAAAGACTGCTGTTTACAGTAATGCTAAAACTATGTTTATATAATAAGCATAAATGCAGTTTTGTAGCATTTCAAATATGTGAACAGCCTTCTCCTTTCAAAAAGCCCGGTCTGTCTGCTCCACAAAAGGGTCCTCAAATGTGAGGCTCAATGACATCATAGGTAGGGATTCCAGATTTTGGGATGCCAAAAAGAGGACACTCAGTCCCTCCCCCAATGAGCCCTTGTGCCAGACCCCAAGTAGATAGGTTTAAAGTCTCCACCACCTTCACAGCTCATTTACAAGGAGGTCCTGGGTAGAAGAGAGCCAAAAATTATAAAAATAATGATAATACAACAGGATAGAGAAGGTACATGAAGAATATTTGGCTGCTGGAAAAGAGGACATCGGGTAACCCTAATCATAGGAGCCAGCGTTAGATGGCTCCCTATCTCTGTGCAGTGGCATGCCATTTTTTAAATGCTGAGTTGCAGTACAGTGGTGCATTGTTTTTACCAATACACATGTAATCTATGATTTTGATCATGTTAGTGCAGAAAGTAAAAAAAAAAAAAAATTACCAAGTTGCATCAGCTCTCTGAGCTGAACGGCAATACAAGGCCATGCTATACAGAAATTTTACCAGGTGGTCAAGAGGTTGTGGCATTGCTCCGATGGAATGCCTCTTCAGTGTAACAGATCTTTATTTCTTTTCATTTTCCATTTCTCCAGTGAATTTATTTAGTAAGTCCATTTTAGTCCATCCAAATTATGATATTATTAGCAACATCCCCCACCAGCCAGCCGCTGCTGCCATCAAGCCCAGTTTGCAATGTCATGGCCTCACCAAAATCCCCAAGTAAACTTTTTTTTTATAAATAAAGCTCCCCTCCTTAGTGTGCATATCTTCAGAAGTGCATACTCTACTGAGAATGCTCCTTCCTTCCTTTCTTCCCAAATGGCACTGGTAAATAATGCGGTCACATGTCATTTACTAGTGTCAGAAAATAAGAACATTCTTGGTAGTGTGCGCCTCCGAAACTATGCAGGCCAAGGAGGAAGCTTCATTTATAAACAGTTTAGTTAGGAATCTCAGTGGCCGCCCCCCCCCCAGACATTCTGGACTGGGCTTGATGTGGTAGTGGCAGTAGCCGCTGGTGGGCAGGGGGATGTTGCTAATAACATAGAAACATAGAAGTCAATGGCAGCTAAGGACCGCCAGGCCCATCCAGTCTGCCCATGTTACCTACCTGATGCACGTGCCCTAAGACTATTCCTAGTTCTTTGACTGTATACTTCTACCTATCTCTATGATTCCCTTGTGAAGCCCTGTACTGTAGTGTCTCCTACCACCTCCTGGGGAAGGCCATTCCATGTGTCCATGACCCTTTAAGTGAAAAAGAACTTTCTCACATTTCCCCTTAGATAGCCTCCTTCTATTTTCACATCGTGGCCTCTTGCTCTACTGTTCCTTTTTAGCTAAAACATGACTGACCCATTCCCCTGGTTGATGCCCTTGAGGTATTTGAAAGTTTCAATCATGTCGCCCCTGTCCCTTCTCTGCTCTAGTGTGTACATATCGAGATCCTTCAATCGGTTCTCATATGTCTTATGCTGCAGCCCCTGCACAGTCTCCATCCTGTCAATGTCTTTGTGTAGGTGTGGCCTCCAGTATTGCATGCAGTATTCCAGATGGGGTCTAACCAGTACCTTACAATGGGGAAGCATTACCTCCCTTCTACGGCTAGTGATATCTCTACCAATAACACCCCAGCATCGTTTTAGCCTTTCCTACTGCTTTGTTGTCTGCTTAGAGGTTTTCAGGTCATCTGTGATGATGATCCCAAAGTCCCTTTCCTCCCTTGTGGTAGATAGCAATTCCCCCCTCAGCCTATAGCTTGCTCCTGGGTTCCTCCTCTCCACATGCATAATTTTGCATTTCTTTGTGTTAAACCTCAGTTGCCACTCCTCAGACCATTTCTCCAATTTTTCCATATCTTTCCTCACCCTGCCGACCCCTTCTGGGTCATCAACTCTGTTACAGATCTTGGTATCGTCTGCAAAAAGGCAAACCTTACCCTCCAGTCCATCCGCTACGTCGTTGATGAAGATACTGAAGAGGACTGTCCTTGCGGAACCCCACTTGTGACATGCTTCTCTTCTGACTGGGCACCGTTTACCACCACTCTCTGCTTTCAGTCCTTTAACTGGTTCCCAACCCAGTTGAGCACCTTTTGGCCCACCCCACGTCTACCTGGCTTGTTTATCAGTCTTCTATGTGGAATGGTATCGAAAGCTTTACTGAAGTCAAGGATTCACCTCCCTGGTCACTAATCATAATTTGGATGGACTAAAATGGTCTTACTATATACACACACACACCGGAGAACTGGATAATAAAAAATAATAAGGAACTGTTACACCCAAGAGGCATTCGACAACTTTGGAGCAATGCCACAACCCTTGACCCCCAGGTAAAATTTATGTATACCGCTGCCTTGTACTGCCATTCGGCTCAGAGAGCTGATGCAACTTAGATAAATTTATTTTGATGTTCTGCACTAACATGATCAAAAGCATAGTTTAACATGTGTACTGGTAAAAACAGTACACATATTAAGTCATGATTTTGATAATTTTCATAAAACTGTACTGCAATTCAGCATTGAAAAAAAAAATAGCATAGCAGTGCATAGAGCTAGAGAGACGTCCAACTCTTGCTCCTATGATGTTACTACATCTCACATTTGAGGGCCCTTCCATGGAGCGGACAGAGCAGGTACTTTGAAAGAAGGCGGCGGTTTATATTTTTGAAATGCTACAAAACTGCATTTAGGCTCATTACATAAATGTAGTTTTAGCATTAACATAAACAGCAGTCTTTCCTTTACATCTCTGTGGAGTCATTTATTTTAAACAGTATGAGTACAAAATAAGGGGTTTACCTGTCCTTTAAATCTCAATTTTGACCCGTTACTTAAAAAACATCATCTCCTCTGACACTGCATGTCCTTTACATGCAAGCCCAATTACCTGTTACATATAAAAGTCCATCTAGTGCTGCTACTGCTGGACTTGTCACAGCCATCTTCATGGATGCCACAAAATGCCATGTGTTTGTTTGGGGATTGTAACACTCCACAGAATCCAGTCGCGAATGTCCTTCCCACCCTCCTACTGCAAAGACAAAGCCATCCAGCACTGCAAGTCCTATAGGGGCACACATAATACACGACATTTCAGCACAGAAAATCAAGTGTTGAAGAGGGAAATCTTAAGATTAACAAAGTACTTTAAGGTTAGAAGGGACTCTGCCCCAATTCATAAGCAGGAATGAATAACTGTGCAGCACAGTACACTGCATGGTTCGTTCTCTGTTTTTAGTCTGTTTGGTGGTTAATGTCATTAAGATAAAAAATACTTATGAGGTATGTAAACAACTATACATTTAGAAATATCCCCAGCAGTATGTTAGTCCCCATATAGTTTTTTCAGCAATAATGTCTTTCTAGCAAAAATATCACAATACCCATTTTTCTTTGCGTTTTCTTTCATGCCTGAACCAAGTTACGGGATTCTGAATTACAAAATTAGCTATAAAAGTCATTTTAAAAATATCTAAAAAAAAAAAAAAAACAGTATAAATCTAAGAATGTCAAATACATTTTAAACTATATGATAAAATGTTCTGCTTACTAACAAATACTGCTACTTTAAAGGGCGCCAATTGTGTTCATTTCAGCTTATTTCTCAAAGCCTCCACCGGTAGCTTACCTGTACCAGAGTTTAAGTGTTGAGGTTTTCAAAATAGGGAAGGGATCTTAAACAAGTGTTGGTCACCCGATCTCTTCCCCTTACTGGTCCTGATCTAGTCCAGTTCCACCCCTGTGCTCCGGCGTTATTTGTGACATCCGAGTCTGCAGAGCATGGGGAATGTACTCCACAGCTATCAATGGGGGAATCTTTTAAAATAGATTTTTCTTAGTTTATTTCTTAGGCTCTTCTTAGTTGATCGGTGGCACTGTTATGCCCCCACTGACTTCCAAACTATATCAAAAAATGTATATATATTTTAAAAGATGCTAGGTGCATTCCTAAACCTGGGCTGACGTACTTGTGAGTGTGCAGACTCGCAGTGCATTCCTAAACCTGAGTTGGCAGCGTCATTAGTATGCAGACTGGCCAACATTGTGGTTTTGAAGTTCTTAAAGAGTAACTGCCATGATTTTCTGCCCTGGGCAGGCAACTCATACAAGGAGTTGCCTGCCAGAAAACTAATTAGCCAAAATGAATTTTAGTAGTTAATCAATCCTACTTACATTAGTATGCAGGCTCATAGCTTCCAACTATAATAAGCAACTCCTGGCGCTTCAGCCCGCCCTAAAATTGCAGTTCGATGGCGTGTAGCAGAAAATGAGGTTGCAGGCGCACTACATATAGAATAATTAAATCGGGCGCTCTCTAACCATGCAGACAGTTTCTTTAGCACCCATTTATACATGTATGGGGCTAATTAAGCAATATACCATGACAGGGTGTGGGTTATACTGGGATTTTACAATGCCTAATTGTGTTTTTGGTCACGAGGCGCGGGCAGGTGAGCAAACCTCAAACAGGAGTTGTAAACCTAGCATAAACCCACACCGTAACGTAACATATTACTGATTATACAATGGAAAAGTAATGTTTTCTGGGTTTGTTTATTTTGGGCTTGTATCTTTATTAAAAATAAGCAAAAATTGTGTTTTTATTTTTATGCACAAAAAATAGTCCCTTTTATAATGATTTTAATAGGATACTGATGTGGAGTCTAGTAGGAATTCATTTGTGAAGTAGGCTGAAATATATTGGAGTTGGTTTAAAAAGAAAACAATTAGGTTTAATGTTTCTTTTATTGTATTGGAAGTGGTAAGCAGCTGAGAGAAGTAGTGAAAACGTTTTTGTACCTCGAGGGAGATGGAGAAAGCGAAGTAAGTGCCATCCATTGCGGCTCATAGATTGAACAGAGCAGAATGCAAAAGGAAGCTGCCATCTGTTGCGGCTCACAGAGCAGGTTTTAGACAAAAAAAACAAAACATGCTGTTCACTGAGTTTTTAGTAAAATACACAGTGTGTGTCAGACTGGTTTGGTAACGTGTTTGGAGGTGAGCAGTTCACAGAAGCAGAGGGCAAGATATGTCAATGCTGCGACAGGGCAGAGTGGGGTGTCTGAGATCATGAACTTACGGATATTCGTTTGCGGAGTCGACGCTGTTCAGGGGAATTTGTTTTAACTTTTTTTTGCCTAGATAGGTTTTTTTTTTTTTTTTTTTTAAATTATTATGATTTATGGGATATATGATACAAAGCGGGATAGCAGTGAAGACACAGCGGTGCGGAAGCAGCCGTGGACTTGAGATCTGTGAGTGGAGAGAGAGCTACAAGTTACAGTAGGTGGTTGCATTGGTCGGGTGTGAAGTGCGACAAGCAGCGATGTGGGCGGGGAGCTTCAAAAGTCTGAGCAGCAGTTAGTGTGAAAGCATAAAAACGATTTACAGGTATAGCGTGCATGTGTTGAAAAACATTAAGTGATGGGACAGTTTTTTTTTTTTTTTTTTAAATCGTCAGGCTTTACTGGGAGGGGAGGGGCGGGAGTCGTTAGTCAGGAGAGTCTTACCGTCTGTTCTGTCTTTGCCAGTCCTGACTCCGCGGACGGAGTGATTTGGGGGGAGTCACTGGTGTGGCTTACTAGCGACTGGCACCTCTTCCCATTGGTACTGTGGAGGATGTACAACGGGCACGAGGTGCCAGCTGACCAATCGGAATCTTGTATTTGTGGTGCCTATTGTATAATATACGATACGTATTACAGCCCCATACATGCATAAATGGAAGCAAAGAAACTGTTGGCATGTTTAAAGAGCCCGCCTCCCCCGATTTCATTATTCTATATGTAGTGCGCCTGCAGCTCCATTCCCTACTTCATGTCATCAAACTGCAGTTTTTAGAGATGGGGCTGCAGCGCTCGGTGTCCGTTCGGCTGGTAGTCGGAAGCTATGAGACAGGTATATTAACGCAAGTAGCTGATGAATAAAAAACATTCCATCTTGGGCTAAATTAGCTCCTCGGGCAGGCAACTTCATAGTATAAGTTGTCTGCCAAGAACATGGCAGTCGCTTTTTAAAAATTAAAAAAAAAAAAAACACTTACAATGAAAGTATTAAACATTACTGTGGTGCCATGCTTTTTATCATAATGTGCTAGCACTATCTTAAAACATCCACAGTGTGAACCTAGTTTTTGCAGTCAAAAAGTAACTTAAATGGAAAAGAGTTTTACAAACTGCCAGTGGCAGCCACATTTAATGACAAGTAATTACTGTAATTATAAAACTAGTAATAAAAATCTGCCACACTGATCATGTACTTCTGATATCCTTAGATTCATCAATGCTAAAAAATCAAAACCAAAAACCATAAGATTAAATTTTTGGTCAACTATCAAATATTGCTGCTTTAAAAGAACAGTTACGCAAGAACTTACTGTAACAGCAGATCTTCGAGAGAGTCTCCTCCATTGGGCCACACCTTCGGAACTGTAAGCCGTCAGTGTCAGGACCACTCGGAAACTTTTGCCAGCTGGTGTCTGCCCACAATGATGAGCAGTGTTGCCACCTATATAATGTGGGCAGCCCCAACACTCCTCAGTTCTCTACTGAAGATGATTCTAGGACGGCCTCTTACCATGAGGAACCAAGAGACCAAACCAGCATCAGGCAAACAAGGACAGGGATGGGCCTGGAAAACAAAATGCCATAGAATAAGGCACTGGGCAGAGCAGTTAGTTCATCCCTCAGTAAGGGGGAAAGAGGGAGGGTACATTATAGCCCAGGGAGGAGAGTCTCTTGAAGAGCTACTTTTACAGTAAATTCTTATGTAACTGCTCTGTTTTCATCGAGGATATCTCCTCCACTGGGCCACACCTTTAGAACTATTCTCAAGCAGTACAAAGCACCCAGGGAGGATGGCACAGTCGGACATATGATCAGGACAGAAGGCCTTGCAGTACAGCATGACCAAAGCCAACACATCTGCGAGAAACAATGTCTAGACTGTAATGCTCAGTGAAAATATGTACAGTGTGCCAACTGGCTGCAGCACACATCAGCAGTCAAAACATTCTGAAAGCAAGCAAAAGAAGTGGACCTACCCCTTGTGGAGTGACCACAAACAGCACCGGGAAGTTCCTTACCATATTTCCTACAACAGAAAACTATACAATTAGCCAGCCATGGGGACAGACCGTTTGGACACAGAGGCAACCTCCTTCCCAGAGGCGAATGAAACAAAAAGCTGAGAAGACTTTCTGCAGCTCCGAGTTCGAGTAACGTACAGTAGTATTGCAGTACTCTACTGATATCAAGAGTAGGAAGCAACTTGTAATAAAGACTTCTTTGCCTCCTCATTAGAGACAGATCTATTAAGATGGGAACACTATTCCATCAGATATGTATTCTAACTGATAAGCCCTGCGGGAATTCATCTATTCACATATTTACAATCCTCATATGGATTACCCCAGAGAGCTCTCTCAACTTATAAGGCACTACATGCTGTTTTAGGTAAGATGGCTGACTTTTGACTGAGATAGCAAAAGCCCCCTCTAAGAGGGTACAGTTGATTGTACAGGCTATAGAAAGCAGACCTCAGGAACACATTATTAGTAATATTTATATGGCAAAGCGTCCCATGACCACACAGGGACATGACCAAGTGAGAGCCATATGGGCAAGAGAACTTAAAACAGAGCCAGACCCAGACAGATGGTTACAATCTACCTACTTTTATTCTAAAAATTCATCACCACCTTATTGGAGGGAGTTTGCATGGAAGACCAGGGTTAGATTCTTTAGAACCCCAGATATTAAGCTAAAATTGGGAGCACCAAATGGTAGTCTCTGCTGGAGAGGATGTGGGTATTCTCCTGTAGGCCAAGAAAATATATATTTTGGGCCTGTCCACTCCTATCAGGCATTTGGAGAGATACAGGGAAACTTAATATTTTTGACATACCTGATCTATTCACTCCAGGATTTATCCTGACAGCAACACCTCCACAGGACATACAGATTAGCTGGCTTAAATATAAACTGTTCACACTTTTAATTCTAATAGCTAAAAAAGTTATTACCACATTATGGCTCACTAAAATGATTCCTGATAAGGCCTCTTGGAGAAACCTCACTCATGAAGTATATAACCTGAATGTCTCTCATACAAGATAAATAACAGAATTAACACTTTTAATACTAGATGGGTACTATGGGTTGCATACCAATTAGAGATTTACTCAGACTTTGTACCATGAAACCAAAAAAGGATAATCTTATGTATTTCATGCTAATCACAGTTGGGATAGTATATTATTCTGGGGCGTCTGATGCTAAGGGGAGGAGATCCAGTTCGAGAGAGATGTTGATCTGAAAAAAAAGATGGAAGGGTGAAGCAAGGGAATCTTATTATTTATTCAAGACTATAGTCTGAGATCTTAGTTTGGTCAAAGAACCAAATAATGAGAGAAAATAAAACGCTACTACTGAGATATGTTAAACAATCCAATGTGTATAAATAAAATGCCTGTAAATTAACTGCCTGTACGAGCTGTATTATGGAACCTCAACAATTAACATGTTGCATAAAATGTGATCATGTATGTGATATTCTACCTCAAAATAAAATAAAAAGTTATATTTAAAAAAAAAAAAAAAAAAGTAGGAAGCAATGCCTCCCCCTTATTGGCATGCCCAGAGCAATAAACAGGAAGGTACATCATTCGTTTCAGTGCAACTTCTGATACCACCTTTAGTAAAAACCTAGGACTGACTGTAAAGAGACGGTCTTTGTGAAAAAGTAAAGAAGAAGGTGCAGTTGTCAGAGTCTGAAGCTCAGAAATTCCACAAGCAGAAGCCATTGCGACTAAAAATAATGTTTTCCATGAAAGAAAACTTATATCACAAGTCACAGCAGGCTCAGAGGGAGCCAAGGTCAATTTTTTCAGGTATGAAATTCAAACCTCAAGGCAGGACTGGGACTGGCTTACGGATACCTCTCAGAAAAGTACAGGACACTTTTAGTTGTGCAACTGTATGGCCATCAACAGTAGTATGAAATGCAGATATGGCAGCCAAATGCACCTTAGTAGAGAAATACTACAGACTTGAATCAGATAATGAAAGTAAGTATTCCAGAAGAGAATTTACAAGCCATGTAAAAGGGTCTGTGTTTTAAGAAGCAGACCACAGAGTGAAATGCTGCCATTTCACAAAATAAATATGCCTGGTAGAAGGCTTGATAGCTGCAAGCAAGACATCAGCATCCTTAGGTGATACCCCAAAATGGGCAACAGCTAGGTTTTTCAGGAGTCATGCATGCAGATATGGGGACTTTGATTAGGTTCAGATGGACCACAGACCCCTGATCCTGTGACAGCAGATCCCAACACAGGGGTAGAGGAAAATGATGCTCCATCACCAGATGCTGCAGGAATGGAAACTATATCTGGCAAGGCCATAGAGGAGCTATGAGCATGAGAGTGGCACCCTCTGCTCTTAGCTTGAGCAGAACCCTCTGTATGAGAGGAATGGGGAGAAATGCATACAGGATTTTCCATTTCCAAGAGAGGGACGAGTCTCACCAAAAAAAAAAACCTCCATGCCCTGGAATGAGTGAGCAAAAAACACAGCACTTTTGCTGTGTGGGGATGATACAAGGTCCAACTCTGGATGACCACATCTTGTGAAGATGGTGTTTACCACGGAGGTCAGCAGTACCCATTCGTGAACCAAGGATTGAGACCTGCTTAGCTAGTTTGTCAAGGCACTGGAGACCTGGGAGAAACATGACCCAACAGCAGAAGATTGTGAGACATCGCCCAGTATCATACTCTCACTGCTTCCCTGCACAGGGGATAGGAGTGAGTGCCCCCTCATTTGCTATGCAGTGCATGACATTGACCCTGTCTAGATTAACAGAGGAACAGAGTAAAGATGATTTTCAAATGCCTGAAGGCTATATGGGACAGCTCTAATTTCTAAGACATTTATGTGTAGTTTGGCCTCCACTTTGTTCAAGGACACTTGTGTCTGGAAGAAGTCCAGATGAGTACCACAACCAGAGCCCGTGGCATCTGTGGTAATTATCTGTACAGAAGCTGGTACAAAAAATGGAACACCCTTGAGTAAGTTGCTGTGGTCCATCCATCACTGTACTGCATGACAAAGTGAGGATGTGATGAAAATCATTTGTTCCAACTCGTCCGTCAACTGATCCCAGAGTCTACATTGTGGGATTCGCATATGGATCCGAGAAAATGGCACTGCTACTGTGGCAGCAGCCATCAGGCCCAGGAGACTTAACACTATCCTGGCAGAGATGTAGTGGCTCCAGCGTATCAAATGCACCTGAGCAATAAGGGTGTCTGCTCTGTCCTGTGGCAGGAAGGCACACCACACCCTTTTCTGTGTCCACTACTACCTCAATGTACTGCAGGCACTGGCACGGGGTTAGTACTGACACTGGCACATTCACTGTTATCCTTAATGCTTTGAACAGCTGCATCATTTGGAAAAGGGTGTGAAGAGCTTCTCTGGAAATGGCCTTCAGGAGCCATTCATCCAGATAAGTGAAGACAAAGCCCTTCCCTGCTAAGGGTTGCTGCAACCACTGCTAAGCATTTAGAAAACACCAGCGGAGCTATAAGCCAAAGGGCAACACTCGGACAACAGTGCCTGCCCGGCAGCATGAAGCAGAGGTACTCTATGTGACACTGTCTGAACTTGATAAGGTATGCCTCCTTGTCCAGGGAACACAGCTAGTCCCTTTTTACAAGAGGGGAATCAGGGCTTACAAAGAAAGCATTCAAAACAATTTGTATTTAATGTACAGACTAAGGTCTCAGGTCAGACACAGGGCGTAGATCTCCTGTCCTCTTTGAAACTAGGAGACATCTACAATAGAACCCTTTGTCCCAGTCTTGTGGAGAACAGGTTCAATAGCATGCTTCTGAAACAGGGACTGGACCTTCTCTTTTGGAAGGGATACGTGGCCCAGAAGGCAAGAGAAATGGGACAGAGGATGAACTGGAAGGGTTTCTATCAATTCCAGAGCATGCCCCTTTTCTATTATTTCTAGGACCCACTCATCTGTAGTGATATCTCTCTCCAGTGCTTCAGATACAAGGAGATCCTCCCCCCCACCACTCTCACCGCAGGAAGCAATAGCTGAAGTAAGTGTGTGTGTGTGTTGGGGGAAGTGGATGGAAGAGAGTCAGGCAGTTCTGGGTCCGGCAGGGCCGCTGGGACCAATTCCTTTGGGTGCTTTTGCATGGGCAGCAGGGAGAAATGGACCCAGGAGGGTACTACCACAGTACTGATGAAGGTTTGTATGGTTACATCTGGCAGCAGGTTTACGAAAGGACCATCACGTCCTCTCGTGGATGTAGGATAAAGGGACTTCACAGACCTTAAAAAAAAAAAAAAAAAAAAAATGTACACCCTCATATATTGTAAATTTTATTTGTTTCTATGTCAGACAACTCTTTTCCTGTAGCTGCTGGGATATACGTGTTTGCTTTAGTTTATTTCCACTGTCCATGCTAGTCCCCTGTAACTAACCTGGGGGTCTCCATTTTATAGTTTATAGCTGTTGAGATCTCATTGTCCATGAGAGATGCATTAGCATATGAGAACATGATGTCACATCACCCAGTTGTACCATGTAGCTCTATGCTGATCGTACAAATATCCTGAAAAAACTCTGTAAAGACATAAACTGAATGTATCTTAAAATGAAAAACACTGCATTACAACTCAGACAGTTTGCAAAGTTAACTGAAGGTAAATGTGGTATTTTGCACCTTGCTGCAACTTGTTTTGTCGAAATCTAGTTAACGAGACAGGCATACTGTGGAGTCTAAAGGGTACTGACATCATGTTCTCATATGCTAATGCAGCTGTCAGGGACAATGAGATTTCAACAACCACAAAATGGAGACCCCAGGATAGTTGCAGGGGACTAGCATGAACAGTGGAACAGTGAAAATAAACTAAAGCAATCACTATATCCCTAACAGTTTCATGAAAATGTTTGTTATGGAAACAAATAAAATTTACAAGATATGAGGGTGTACTTTACATTTATTTATTTTGGAAGACTGATGATCACCAAGTGCATTTTAGACATCACTACCAAATAGTTTGGAGCCCCTGAAAGGTGCACTCAAAACAGCCTGCTGGACACCAGTAGAAAAACCAGCTACTCTGAGCCAGGCTCAATGCCTAATGCAGACACCAGAGTCATCCAACATATCATATGTTGAACGCAGTTGATGTTTGCCAACTCTGAAACCGGCTGACATGGTGTTAAGCAACTCAGTCTTGGCAGGCAAGTAAAACCTGTATTGCAGTATGTGCAGATTTCCATTGGCTATTTTTCTGATATTTTATCATACGAATCTGCAATCCACAGGCCTAAGGATGCTGAGGCATAAGTGCATTTGCCCATTACATCCAGCATTCCTAGATTCTTTCTCTGGGGCAAAGTACTCGTGTCTAGGACCCAAGAGCGATCTTAAGTAGCTACAATTACTACGGAGTCAGTTTCAGGCTGTGCAGCATAAGAAGGCTTAACAGACTGAGCAGGGTACTGTTTATCAGACTTCTTTGGAACTGTAGGCAGAGTACTGGGCCTGTGCCAGGCAGCAAAGGTAGCATCCTCTAGTGCAAGATATACAGGAGGAATAATAACTGAAGGTGTGGAAGCAACCTCCAAAAATTGCACGCGATTCCTTTTAGTGAAATCTTCCTCAACAGCAAAACCTATAGCTGATTGCATCTGCGGAAGCACAGCCTGAAAGGATGGATCCTCAGGTGGAGATCCAAGTGTATAAACCAGAGTCCTCACTGCAAGATGATAGGGTGGAGCTACAAGGCAAGTTTCCTTCTTCAAACTGCTCCTCACCCCTGTATTCCTCCTCTAAATTCCACTCAATGTCTAGGAGGTCATTATTATATTACACCTTGTCGTCGTCATCATCAGGAAGGATGACAGAGGCCACAGATGGAGCCGGCCACATAGGTGGTTGCTGAGGAGGAGGAACTGTTGGTGTGCTTCTGGAATCAGTAGACAAAGGCCCTGGTTCAGGCAGTATTGTTGAATGCAGAACCACCATCTGCGGCAGCAATGGTAGAAGCTGACACAGCATGTCTAAAAACTACGCCAGCACAGCCAGAGTCTCAAAACTGCCCCAAAAGGGATCGGGAATTTACTTTGCTGAAGGGTCATAGCCTGGCAATGGTGGTAACGGAATGTACATAGCAAGTATGGCAGTGCCTAAGCCAAGCCTCCGACCCTGATGTCTCATCAACAGTCAGCAGGCTGTAGTCTATGCCACTGGAGTGGACACAGTTGTAGACATATCTAATTTTAATGGTGACCTCGACCTCACTGGTGAAGTAGACTTGTCTTTGTGCTTATGGCCAGAAGAAGAGGTCTGATAACGACTTTTCTTTGTCATCTTTGATGACCATTTCTTGGAGGTAACAGCATCGCAGTCCGCTTACAGGCATCTTTATTGGTCAATGGCGAGAGAGATGCAGAAGCAAAACCTGCAGCCTTTTCCATGGCTTTCAACGCTTTTTGGGTGAAGAAGGTTTCTAAGGTCTTCAGTTGATGTTGCCTTTTGAAACTCTGGTAGATCTCGCAGACCCTCATGTTGTGAGACAGGCCCAAACAACATACATACAAATAGTGTGAGCAGGGTGGGACAAATCAGTTTATGAGCTGGTGGTCAGTTTTGCCACCAGCTTTCAAAATCTGGTAGCCAAACCAATATTTGTAATGGCCATCCTTTTAAGGGCTCAAAAATGACTTTGTAGGCAAGCAGCCAAGTTGACCAATACCTTTCAAAATATGGTAGCCAAACTATTTTAAGTTGCCATTGGCCATCTGATTTGTCCCACCCCGAGTGTATCGCCCTTGTAGATTTTGTAGCCGCAGGAATAATATTGGAACAAAGGTTCTCTGTTCTTCAGTAGCATGCAGAGACGACGACAAAGAAAGACACAAACAAATGAAAATAACAAACGACAATGGTTATTTCAACATTGTTTCTCAGGTGGTCCAACAAGGATGTTCAACAGCGGGAGAAAGAACTGGGAAGTGCTGGGGTCACCCACGTTATACAGGTGGTGACATTGCACGACACTGTGAGCGCCCCCGGCTGGCAAAAGTTCCCAAGTTGTCCTGATGCTGACAGCTTACAGTTCCAAAGTCATGGCCCAATGGAGGAGACATCCTCAATGAAGATCAGCAGTTCATGTTGTTACAGTTAATATACTTCATTGTGCGTTTCTTTTCAACCCGCAGTGTTAAAGACTGCTCTTCATTTAGGTTTCCAAATCCACGGATATGGTACCAGATTTCATTCTATGCACACCATGTCTGAGCTTCACTTACGTGGCCTGGAGTTGGTCTCGATGTCCCCAGTTTCCCAGAAGGTCAGGGAGAAGTGCATGCTGCATGCCTGTTCAACTTAGTGACACCAAGGATGATATTAACACAGCTGAGAATACCAACGAAAACCTAGGGCCAGCCATATTTAAATGCACTCTCCATTAACATTAATCACATACAAAATGCTAAAAGGATCTAAAATGGAATAAAAATGTACTGTAGAAAATGTCCCCTGAAATGAACATCTGCTTTCAATGGATAAGTGTGGGACTGCGGATACAGTGTAAGAAATCTACCTGTGCTCATTAGCATAACCCCATGAGATGAGAGTCCTACTTTGCATAAAGGTCCTCATAAAATGCAACTTCTCAATTTGATAGAGGTTCCAGATGACAGTGGCCCAAACATGTGTTAGTCATCATGTGTGTGCAACGAATTGTATGCCTAAACTATGCTATAGTAAGATGTATGCCTGAAGTATGCCATATTGTACTGTATTACAAAGTTACAAATTTTCAATAAAAAGTTTAACAAAACATGTATTGGTTATAGTCATCCATATTATACAGTACTTTAGTAGCCTAAGCAGGGCCAGTTCTGTGGCATCAAGGGCTGGGGGACTGCTCTGGCACACTGGGCAACCAGAATTTGTGCCCTAAACCTGGGACGATGGGAGCAGAGGCAGGCAGGAAGGGTGAAAGAGCATCTGCACAGACGCTCTTCTCCCAAGGTGGGTGGGCTGACAGGGCTACTCTAAGAGTGCCACTTGGTGCTGGGCTTGTGGAGGTGCCACTGACAGCATGGGTGACTTTGAGTTGCCTAGTAACCTCACCCCAGGGCTACTGTAAGCATGCACAAGCCACAGTTTTATCAGGGAAGGGAGAGTGTGTCCAAAGCCAAAAAAAAAAAAAAACCTTCTTGACTGGCTAAAGGATTGCACAGGAGCCTCAACACTGCCCCTGCTCAGCAGGCATGCAAAAAAGGCTGGCCTCTCCCCTCCAGCCCACGCCCTGTATTAAGAATCTGATCCTCTCCTTGAGTAGGCACTGGCTGTGCTGAAAGGGAGCCTTTTCTCGGGGTAAACAAGGCAGCAGCACAGTGCACTGGAGGCCCAAGAGTAAGGAAATGCAGATGGCCCAAACCTAGGTAAGCAGTGGCCATGAGCAAGAGCTGGCTGAAAGGGAAGAAAACTGAAGGCAAGAGAGAAAGAGGTATCCTAACCTCTAAGGGCACGGTTTCCATATGGATCCATTCTGGAATGATATGCCCTTATTTTTGATAGCAAACTTGTGTATGCACTCAGCCACCTGTTTTAGGAATTGTGACAAAACATGCATTTGATACAAACTGCGACTATTTGTCTCAAACATTTCTATTCAAGATCTGGAAAATAAAGGCGAAAATTACAGTTGCACTTGCTTCACACCCCTTTGAAAATTCTGCCAAGGACAGCCATGAAAGCAATATCTATACTGAAGTGGTAAATACCTAATTCAGATCGTGCAACATTCATTGGAGCCATTTCCTGCCATGTGTCAAGACACGGATCATAGCGCCACATCTCTCTGCTTGCAGACCCATCAGGGAACTCGCCTCCAGTCAGATAAAGTGTAGAGCCTAAAGGTGAAGCACATAATTATTTGCACACCTGAAGCCTGTATCACTGATAACAGAAGAAACTATATAATGTGGACGTGTTTTGAAACATCAGTGCAAGGTTACAGAGATAACCTGTTCTGTGACACAACTGAGGCTTTGCTAGCACCCCCCAATCTGGGATGCAGGAGCTGAAAATGGTTACCATGCTGTGGGAGCCAGTCACATTATAGACATGGTTTGTACCATAATGCTCTCATGATTCTCTTCTGTGTGCTATTTACCAGTGCTTGTGTAAATCTAGTGTTTCAACTGCCACTAGTCAAACAGCACTTAGCTTGGCATTTCTTTAGTTAGCACTAATAACGCTGTTCAAGTAACCAGACTGCTGTTGTAATTACACAGACTGCAGATACAAACTGAGGTACTTTCAGTGACTATCAATTTCTTTATTGGGCTGGTGACGATTAGCTATAATGCTATAGGGTTTTAGACCTCAAGCTTAAACACACTGGTAATCTTCTCTGATTATCTAGGAAAAAACTAGTGAGATTTATTATACAATAATTACTGGTCAGCTTCCTTAATACACACATATAGTATCTGTGTTGCACTTATGTGTTACAACTGGATGTGTGTATTCGGGACCTATCGATTAAGTGTGCGGTCCTAAACTACACAGCCTAGTCTCACAATTCAATTAAAAATATTACCAGTAATTATATTAAACAAAACATGGGTTGGTGTATGTAACACAGAACTTTGTACATACCCATGTATATATTTTTAATTTTTTTTATTTTATTTATTTAGTTGTTTAACCAGGTATAGCACACTAAGCTGAAAGCTTTTTTACAGGAGCGACCTGGGAGCACAAGGAGGTTAAGTGACTTGCTCAGGGTCACACAGTATGCAAGTGGAAGCTGTGGGATTCAAACCCAGGTCTGGTCTGCTGTATATATAAATCCCAATGATGTGTACAAAATTCTGTGTTACACACACCAACCCCCTTTTTATAATACTAGGTAGCATTTGTTCCCCTCTCTCTCACACTCTGTTTATGGCCCCTTTCAATCTCTGCCTCCAACTTTCTCTCCAGACCTCATGGTGCCTCCCAGCAACTGATCCCTACCTGCTGTGGTCATCATCCTTTAGGCTGCTTTGGCTTGCCCCCCCCCCCCAAAACCAGGGATAGGGTGCAGGGGATTTACCCCCAAGCATACTTTAATTCTGTCAGAAAATTAACTCTGAGCAGCAGGCTCAGTCTGGGCACACCGCAATCCTTCACCTGTCGGAGGCGCAGTCATTTTCACGGTTTCCCCCGCACCCTCCGGACGCATGCACACAAGGGAGATCAAGACCCACAAACCCGCCAAGTGTGGTAATGTGTCGGTCCCCAGCCTGTGACTGGCCAACCCACGGCACCCTCAACTGCACTGCCACCTGTGGTCACTCATGTGGCAGTACAGCAGCGAGGACTGCAATCCTCCTCCTCCGGAGGAATGTCCCTCTGAGACACTCCTGAGACTCCTCCCTGAATGCGTCTCGCTTCCCGATCAGGACTGCTTCTGAACTCGGGTCACTGGCACCTCGAGCTGTAGCACTACCATTGCGCCAACAGGCTGGTCACTGGGTAGCACTTTTAATGTAACTGTGAAACTGTGGAGTGAGATGAAATGCCAAATCTATATGCTATCAAAAGTATGTAACCACACTGGGTTTGGCCCCGATCTCAAATTATTGTTGCCAAAAGATGCATTCACACTGGACTATGGCCCTGATGAGTCACTACTGCTGAAGGAGCACCCAGCGACAATGCTAGAGTGTTTAAAACCTGGGTCACATCGGTTCAATAAAAGTAAAACAAAAGAAAAAGGGTCACAGCAGGAACCTACTTGGTCAGAAACTAATCAGATGTACACAACTGCAGCAACAGACAGTCAGAAGTAGTACTTGCTTCATTTCCCTTGCCTTTCTTTAGATACTGTCATGCAGTGCAAGTGCAGCACTCTGGGCCCACTGAGAAAAGCCGGGGAGGGAGATTTTGAGCAGGTTGCAACTTCTACCCTTTTGATGCACGTTAGCTCCATCCCGGTTAAAACCCACATTGGGCTTAGTCCCCGATTCGAGTCACCACTGCTCAGTATACAAACACAACGGGCTTTGTCCCCAGTACAGAGTCAGCACTACCAATATACACCCACATTGGGCTTAGTCCCCGATTGCGAGTCAGCACTGCCCAATATACACACACACACATTGTGCTCTGTCCCTGATCCTACAGTCAGCACTGCCCAATCTGCACTCATATTGCACTTTGTCCCTGATAACAAGTCAGCACTGCCCAGTCTACACAGACATCATGCTTTGTCCCTGACCCCACAGTCAGCACTGCCCAATACACACCCACATTGCACTTTGTCCCTGATAACGAGTCGGCACTGCCCAATCTACAGACATCGTACTTTGTCCCTGATCCCACAGTCAGCACTGCCCAATACACACCCACATTGTGCTTTGTCCCTGATAACGAGTCGGCACTGCCCAATATACACAGACATCGTGCTCTGTCCCTGATCCCACAGTCAGCACTGCAAAATACATACCCACATTGCGCTTTGTCCCCGATAACGAGTCGGCACTGCCCAGTCTACACAGACATTATGCTTTGTCCCTGATCGTACAGTCAGCACTGCCCAATATGCACCCACATTGTGCTTTGTCCCCGATAACGAGTTGGCACTGCCCAATCTACAGACATCGTGCTTTGTCCCTGATAAGTCAACACTGCCCAACACACACCCATATTGCGCTTTGTCCTTGATCCCAGTCAGCACTGCCCAATATACACACACACTGTGCTCTGTCCCTAATCCCAGTCAGCACTGCCCAATATACACACACACTGCGCTCTGTCCCTAATCCCAGTCAGCACTGCCCAATATACACTCACACTGTGTTCTGTCCCTAATCCCAGTCAGCACTGTCCAATATGCACTCACACTGCGCTTTGTCCCCGATACCACAGTCAGCACTGTCCAACATACATCCACTATGGGCTTTGTCCCTGATCCAGAGTCAGCACTACCCAATATACACAAATAAAAGTACAGTTACATAAGAACTTACGAACATACGAAATTTGCCAGCAGATAAAGGCCTAAAGGTCCATCAATTCTGCTTGAATGTGCAGCTAGCACCCCTTATTCCGCAGCTGCCCCTCCCTTCCACCCTTCCCCTTCATTAACCCTCCCCCTTGTCCTGTCCCATCCTCGTTTGAAGCAGTCCACTGTTCTACTGCATACCATTTCTGCAGGTAATGCATTCCACCCAGCCACCACCCTCTCTGTAAAAAAGTGTCTCATCTCCCTCCTGAACCTTCCTCCTCCAGTCTCATATCATGGCCCCTGGTGTCCCTCCCCTCCCTTACTTTGAACAGCCCCTCTGTACCTGTCTTGTTTATTCCTTTCATGTATTTAAAGGTTTCAATCATGTCCCCCCGTCTTCCAGTGAGTACATGTTCAACTCCCTCAACCTCCTCTCGTATGATAAGTCCCCCAGCCCCTTGATCATCTTTGCTGCCCTGCGCTGCACCCTCCAGTAACTTAATGTCCCTCTTCAGATACGGGCGCCAGTACTGCATGCAGCACTCCAGGTGCGGTCTAACTAATGACCTATACAGTGGCAGAATCACCTCCTCCCTCCTCGAGGATATACCCCTTGCAATACAACCCAGCATTTTGTTGGCCTTTGCAGCTGCCTTCCTACACTGTGCCGACTTGTTCATTGACCCTGTACTGAGCACCCCCAGATCCTTCTCCTCCTTTGTCTGGGCTAGCTGCACTCCCCCCAGCTGGTAACTCCTCCTTGGGTTCTTCATCCCAAAATGCAGCATCTTGCACTTTTTGACATTAAACCCCAGTTGCCAGGTGTCTGACCAGGTTTCAAGCTTTGCCAGATCATCCTGCAACCCCTGCCATCCCCCTAGGTCATCCACCACCGCTCCTACCTTATCATCAGCAGCAGCAAACAGACTGATCTTGCTCTTGACGTCCCATGATATGTCTGCAATGAATATCCCAAACAACACTGGTCCCGACACAGAGCCCTGTGAACACCGTTCGTCACTACCCTTGGGTGTGAGAGCTCCCCACCCACCACCACCCTCTGTTGCCTTCCCTGAAGCCAGTTTCCTACCCATCTCAGCAGCTTTGCACCCGCCCCTGTGCCTACTAACTTACTTCCCAGCCTTCCATGTGGCACCGAGTCGAATGCCTTACTGAAGTCCAGATACAGGACATCCACTGTATGGCCCCTGTCCAGTTGCCTAGTTACCCAATCACAGAACTCCACCAGGTTGGTTTGGCAGGATCTGCCCTGTATGAAGCCATGCTGTCTGCTGTCCTGTAGTCCTTTGGCCTCTAGAAGGGCCTAGCCTCTCCTTCAGGATAGTCTCCATTAGCTTACCCACGATGGATGTGAGGCTCACTGGTCTGTAGTTTCCCGGTTCATCCTTGGGGCCACTCTTGTGGAGGGCACCCATGAGCCATCCTCCAGTCCTGAGGTACACACCCCGAATGCAGTGAGGCATTAAATAGGTCTGCCAAAGGTCCTGCAAGGACCTCTGCCAGCTCCTTCAGTACCCTGGGGTGGATGCCATCTGGGCCTGGCACCTTGTCCACCCTCAGTGCCTTCAAACCCTCCCGAACTCTGCCCTCCATGATTTCGCCAAGTGTCACCCCTTCCTCCCGTTTCAGCCATTTCTCCCCCCTTGGGTGTTATCCCCCTCTTCTCTTTAGTAAATACTGAGCAGAAGTACTCATTTAGTGCTTCTGCCTTATCGCACCCTGCTTCCACCCAACCCCCCTCCTTCCTAATCCTTACTATGTGGTCCTTACAGCTCCTTTTCTCCCTGATGTACCTAAAGAAATCCTTCTCCCCCTTCTTAATGCCTTGTACCAGCCTGAGTTCCGCAGATGCTTTGGCTCCCCTTACTGCCCTTGTCACCTCCTTCGATTCTGTCAAGTACTCCTCCCTGTCCTCCCCCCTCAGTTTTCTTGTACTTCCTAAAGGCAGCTCTTTTTCTCCTTACCTTTTCCATGACCTCCTTGCTCAACCAGCTCGGTTTCTTAGCCCTAGCCTTCCTGCTCTGGGCCTTGCAGCAGGTTTTGGTTCCCTCCACTATCCCCAGCTTTATGAGCTTCCACCTCTGGTTAGTGTTCATACTAGATTGCATTCTGGCCAGGTACCCTTTTACCACTTCCCCCATCCTCCCAAAGTCGGCCCTCCTGAAGTCCAGCACTCTTGTGCCCGATTCCACTTCTTCCTTGCCCATATCCAATGTGAGCCATACTGAGTGGTGGTCACTCCCTGACAGTGGTTCCTCCACTGTAAGTTCTCTCACAAAGTCCCCATTTGCCAGCACAAGGTCAAGGGTATTTCCTAACCTGGTTGGTTCACTGACCTTTTGCAGCAGGAAGCTGTCCTGGAAGGCATCCAGCAGTACCTGCTCCCTTCTGTTCCTGGTTGTTGTTGTGCTCCAGTCCACTCCTGGCATGTTGAAGTCCCCCACAATCACCACATTACCCTTCTCGCAGGTCCTCCTGATCTGTCCCGCTAGTTCCTGTCTAACTCCTCCGTCTGAGATGGTGGCCTGTACACCACTCCCATTCTAAGAATCCTATTCTTGGAATCCTGGATTTGCATTCAAAGTGACTCTGTACTACCCTCCTCCCCTTCCTCCCTTACACACTTCAGTCCTTCCTTCACATATAGTGCCACACCCCCTCCTTTCCCAATCACCTCGTCCCTACGAAATAACCTGTACCCTGGTACAGACAGGTCCCAGTCATTGTATTGGGTGGCCCATGTTTCTGTGATGGCTGCAATGTCCACCTCTCTCTCTGCCATGAGAACCTGTAACTCTGCAGTTTTCCTCCCAAGGCTCCTAGCATTAAGGGTAACCACCTTCCACCCCCATCCTGCCCCCTTTACTAGCATCACCAACAGTACTTGCCATTTGTCCTTTGTCACTGTTATGGGGTAAGCTCATATGGTTTCCCAACCTGTGGTCTCTGCATATCTCTTGCCCAATTGCCACCCCGCTCCTAGTTTAAATTCCAACTTCCTCTATGTACTCCTCCATCCTCTGTTTCAACACTTCTTTTCCTTCCTCACTCAAGTGTAGTCTGTCCTCGCATAGAGACTACTGTCCTCCCAGGTCCACCCCCCACCCCCCAACAGCCCATACCCTTTAGCACAACACCAGGTTCTTAGCCATCCGTTAAATTCCTCTGTTCTCAGCTTTCTTGTTGTGCTTGCCTTTGGCACCGGAAGTATCTCTGAAAAAGTTACTGATCTTCCTGCCCCCTCACAGAATTGTGCTAGTTCCTCAAACCTCCTCTGGACTATATCTACTGCCTTATCAGCCAGGTCGTTTGTCCCAAGATGTATAATTAAATGAGGCTTGTCCCTACCCCTTCTAGCATATTTCAGAACAGACTGTCCCACCCTTCCCGCTGTCATTCCTGGCATGGCCTCCACCCAAATGAGACTATGCCTCTCCCCCTTGCTACCCCACCTGACTCCTCTTAGTATTGAGTCCCCCAACACTAAGATTCCACCCCTCTTACTCCCTGCTTGCTTCCATTCCTCTCCCTCTCTCATTTCCAGCTCCTCTTCTTCCTTCTGCACATTATTTCCCCCTTTTGCCCCTGTTGCAATTCTCCCAGCAGAACTTCCCCCCGCTCCAGTCTGGTCCAGGCATTTATCAATTACTCCTCTAATTTCATCATTTCCCTCCTCCACCTTCTTCCTCTCTAGCAGTGCACAACTATTTTCTGAAGACCCTTCACAAATGCCCGCTCCCTCTCTCTCTTCATAGTAACCTGTTCTCTCCTTTCCACTCCATGACTTTTGCCACTTCTTCGCCTCCCCTCACAAGTTCCTATCTCCTCCTTCCATTTGTCTTTTGTCTCCTGACCTGGTTTCCCCAGCAATCGTTCTTCCTGGCCTGGGCCCCTTCGTCTCTGCTTCCCTTCTTCTGACCCTCTCCTCACCACTGTTGGCTTAAATCGCCCTCCCTCATCTCCCCTTCTTCCTCCCTCCAGTATTGGGCTAAACCCACCCCCAATCTGCCTTGCATGTTTTAGTTCCTCCTGCAGACCCTCGATCTCCTAAGTTTCTAAATTTAGGGGGTCCAATGACCAAAGCAGGGGCCTCCTGACTGGCTCCGAGATCCTGACCAGATGGTCCAGACTGGAGTTTTGGTCCCACTGCACCCTGAGCATTCACTGTGGGACCCTCATATGAAGGCGGGCCAAGGGAGTTACAGGGATGGCCACCGCCATGTGACCCAGAAATCTGAGGAAGGTCCTGGCTGGGACCTCAGGGGCTACGAGGACCATTCCCGCAACTTTTCGCAGGCCATCTCCCTGCTCCTGGGGGAGAAAAGCCATGCCCTGGACTGAATCCAGGACTGCCCCTATAAAGACGAGTCTTTGGTTGGGCTTTGGGGATGATTTCAGCAGGTTCAGGGATGATCCCCACCTCTCGGAAGAGTGCATCTCCGAGTGCTTGAATGAGGCGCATCCTTGACAGGGCCGCTAGTAGCCAGTCATCAAGGTAAGAAAAGACGTAATGTCCCTTGCGCCTTATAGCCGCAGCTACCACTGCCAGGCATTTGGTGAAGACTCGAGGAGCGGAGTGGAGGCCGAACGGCAGAACCCAGAACTGGTAATGTTCCCCCTGGAAGTGGAACCTGAAGTACTTCCTGTGAGGGGGGAAAAGACCCCGATATGCATATAAGCATCTTGCATGTCCAGGGAACAGAACCAGTCTCCCTGGTGCAGCAGAGGAATGAGACCTGGAAGGGTCACCATCCTGAACATTCGGTATTCGATATAATTGTTTTGAGAGCTGAGGTCCAGGATGGGCTGAAGATCTTGAGTTTTCTTTAGAACCAGGAAGAAATGGGAGTAATACCCTCTTCCCCACTGCTGCAGGAGAATTGGCTCCATCGCCCTTTTTTGCAAGAGGGCCTGGATTTCTCCTTCTATAAGAGAGATGTGAGAAGGAGGATCTCTGGAGGACCTTGGTGGAGTTTCTGGAGAGATCTAAGTGAACTCCAGTGTATGTCCCCTCCTTACTATGTCTAGGACCCACTGGTCCGCAGTGATTGGGCTTCAACCCTCCAGGTGGAGGGAGGCGACTCCTGCCTCCTCCGGGGGAGGGTCAATAGGGAGTCACTAGAAAGAGCCGGGGGGGGGAGAGAGAGAGGGGTTTGGGAGGATTTTGGGCCTCGAAAAGGAGCACCTCCAGGATGCTGGTTGCTGGCCTTCCTTTTGAAGCCGCCTCTCTGACCCTGCTGATTTCCACAGGCTTGCTGGCCTGAGGGCTTATGAAAAGGCCATTTCCAAGCATGCTTCTGGTCCCCCTTGTACATTTGTCGGACGGACCAGATAGATTTGCCCGACTCTTGGAGACGAGAGATAAGACTCTCGGTCTCCTGCCCAAAGAGAATGGAACCCTGGAACGGGAGGTCCCCGATTCCGGACTACAGATCCTGGTGGAATCCTGAGACCCTAAACAAGGCGTGGCGCCTGAGGCAGACACCTGACACTGCCACCCTAGCCGCAGTGTCGTACGAGGCATGCAGAACATGGGTGCCTACGTCCGAGCCTGATTTCAAGATGTCCAGAAGCTCCGTCTTTTGTGTGGAGTCTGGCATGGTATTGGCTACTCCTGCCCCTTTTCCCAAAACGCATCCTGGTACTGGACCATATGCGTAAGGAAATTCAGGGAGTGTATGAAGCAAGTGGATGCAGAATATACATTTTTGCCCACCTGGTCCAAACAGCGGGACTCCTGGTTGGGAGGCTGGGAGCGGAGGCGTTTCAGTTGCTTGGATTTGTCATGAGCAGCCACTATCACCACAGAGTCAGCCTGACTGTTTTCCGCCAGGAAGGGCTCATCCATCAGGGCTCTACAGAGTCTGTCGACTTTTTAGGAACCCCAGGGACTGAGGCTGGATGCTTCCAAGTTATCCTGGTAAGGTCTTGGAAAGTGTCGACCAGAGGAGGTACCACTAAGGGTTTTGGCTCCTTCTGCCTCAGGTAACGTGCTAGTCTCTGGCATTCTGGATCCAGGTCCTCTGTCTCCCATTTGTTAGAGGCCTAGATGTGCCTCATGATGTCCATAAAAGTAGGACTGTCTGGAGGCGAGCAGGGTAGATCCTTGTCCATAGGAGAACCCCCAGCTCCTGAGAAAGAGGAGGAAGACCGGCTCCTGGACCATGAAGAGTCCAAGCTCTGTCTATAAGGACTACCCTCTCTCGAACATCGGTGACTCCTAGACGGATGCTGGCTCCTGGACCGGAGTGACTGACACCTGTCCGTTGACCGGCGTCGGCTAGTGGAGCAAGCCCGCCTAGAGGTGGACCTATGACGGCTGCGGGACTTGCTCCTGGGTGTGGAAAGACAATGGCTGGCTCGCTGACCTGGAACGGCGTCCTCATCAGTCCCTGGACTGAGACCCGGAACGTACTACTGAGGGGGAGCGGGACTTAGAAAGCTTACGCCGCTCCTCGGGAGTTTTAGCCGGTGACCCCACAGGCAAACCCTCGGTGTCTTTGTTGTCCGGTCGGTTAGGAATCAATGCTGGTTCCAGCTTCGGTGGAGCCTTGTCTTTTTTAACCTGGCTCCACCAAAATGAGAAGAGCTCCTGCAACTCTTCTTTGTTAAGAACAGAAGACGCGGTCCCCTTCAAGAGGATAGGAGAAGCCAGAAGGTCTGGCAGGGCTCTTGGGGAGGAACCCGGGGATAAGCCCTCCGGAGTACAGGACATCCGGGCCGGCGATAGCACCTTGGCTGTTGCAGGCTCACCTGCAGTCCCATTGGCCTTAAGCACTTTAGCTGGTGCTGGTGTCTTGGCCGGGGCCGATTCCAACTTGGCCAGGTTGGATGGTTGAGACCCAGTAGAGGCCTTAGCCCGAGTGTCCTGGTCCTTGCTGGATGGCTTACCCGATCCAGGTAAGGCCGTAGCAGAGGCCTTCTTCGATGGTGACGAGACATGCACCAAGGTGGAGGCTTTGGCTGGCTTCGCCGGGGCAGAGGAAGCACGCAACAGCGTGACCTTCGCTTTCGACAGCTGGTTGGAGGGAATTCCCGCCGATACCGGTGTTGGTTTCTTGGTGGGAGCTTCTGGCCTCGATTTCTCCTCGTGCCTGGAGTGCTTTGAGCAGTCGGACCTGCCCAAGCCAGAGGAGGTGGCCTTTCTATGGGGGGAAACGAGATCTGGACCGATGGCGAGACCGGCTATGGTCCTTGTCCCATGACTTCTTGCTAGACTTCTCCCCATGCTTTCCTTTTTCCCCTGAATAGGTCTGCAGGACGTCCATCTTCTGCTCCAACAAGTGAGCTTTTAAGGCCTTCAGGCGCCTGATGCGAGTCCTGCTGGTGAATCCCTTGCAGATCTTGCAGGAAGAGATATCGTGGTCTGGTCCCAAACAGAAGATGCACGCTTCGTTGCTGTCCTTAGACGGGATCTGGCAGCCACAGGCTCACTTCATCTTCTTGGGACTGGAGGAGACCGTTTGACAGCGAAGACATACAACGGTGCGATGAGCAGAGAAGGGGAAATCAAACTGGAGAGCAAGAAAGTGGACCAACGTCGGGGCGGAGCCGATATCAGGGGGCAGTCCCCGCTGGGTACTGCTAGCCAAGTTTTTTCTGATGGGTCCTAAGGCCTGCAGCATAAGTCCTAATGGTTATAGCCTGCTGCAAGAGCTCCCCCTCAAAGTAAGATCATATAATTTGTTGGCAGATAAGGACTGCATGGCCCACCTTGTCTGCACAGTCTGCTCTTGCTACACTGTCACTGCAGAACCTACCTGATACCCCCCCCCGCTTTTCTACCAAGATTCCTTTGTGCCTATTCCATACATGCTTGAAGCCCACCAGTTTTCACTCCCACCACCTTTGCTTGTAGACTGTTCCAGGCATCCACCACTTTTTCAGTGAAGCAGTACTTCCTCACATCCCTCCCAAGTTTCCCCCCTTACAGCTCACTGCATGCCCTCTTGTCCTACAGCACCTTCTCCTCTGAAAAATACTCCCCCCTCCTGTACGTTGTTCACCACTGTGTGGTACTTCTAGGTCTCTTATTTTCCCCCCTCCCTCCTCTCTTCCAAGGTGCACACGCTGAGATCCCTCAGTCTCTCCTCACTGGGCTTTTGATGCAACCCTTGCACCATTTTAGCTGCCTGATGCAACCCTTGCACCATTTTAGCTGCCCTACTCCAGACAGCCTCTACCGTCTATATCCTTTCTACACCCACAGAGAACTTTGGCCCTGATCCTTAATCAATACTGTCCATGGTATACATCCACACTGGGCTTTAGTCCTTCACCCAGAGTCCCCACTGCTAAGGGGATACACCCACAATGGGCTTTGGCAGAGATCCCAAGATACTACTTCCCAAGGTACACACCCAGGCTGGGCTTTGGCCATGATCCCAAGACATCACTTCCTAAGGTATACCACCCACATTGGGCTCTGTCCTGGATAATGACTCACTACTGCCCAAGATATCTACCCATATTGGCTCTGACCTGTTTCTTATCACTGCTGCCCAAGGCATAAACCCACATGGAAATTTGGTCCTGATCCTCAATCAGTACTTCTCATGGCATTCATCCACAATGGACTTTGGTCCTTATTCTGAGTCATCACTGCCAAAATCTACTCCTACATTGGGCTTTGGCAATGATCCTGAGAAACTACTGCCCAAGGTATTCACCAATATTGGGTTCTGACTTGCCCCCTCACTGCTGCCCAATCATGCATCCACACTGAACTCTGGCTCTGGTGGCTTGACCCCCAGTCACTACTGGCAAAGGTGTACACCCACTTTGGGATCTGGCACGCAACTAAGTCATCGGCACTGCCCAAAGGTAAATGGCACACTGGGCTTTGGCACTGATTTGGAGTCAGTACTGCCTAATGTATTCAGTCACACTGGATTTCGATCCTGATCTTGAGTCAATGTTTCCCACAATATACACCTGCACTGGGCTGTGTCCCTCACTCTGAATCACTCTTGCCCGAGCTATACCTCAACATTGGGCTCTGGCCCTGAGCAAGAAGCAGGAACTGCATGCGCATTCTATGCCCCCTGAAGAAGTGTCTGTTGACTCAATGTGCCAGGGCAACTTGTGGGTGAAGTTACCTGAACAGTCACTGTCTGCATTTTGAATTTATTTTTAATAAAAAAAAGCAGCAAAAAAAAAAAAAAAACACAGCATGTGTGTGGACAGTGGTTTTCTTGGCTGTACATGGAGTGCACAGGCATTTCCTGGTTCTTGCTTATGCTCTTTAGGGCTGGCCGCCCTTCTCCTGTGCACCACGGAATTCCAACATATCTTGGATTGTTGGCTTTGGTCCTGATCCTGAGAGACACTACTGTCAAAAGTATACATCCACAACTGGCTTTAGCCCTGGTCCCAAAGTCACTACTGCCAAATGTACACACCCACACCTGGCTTAGGTCCGGATTCTGTACTGCCAAAGGTATACACCCACATTGTGCTTTGGACTCATTTCCTACTGCCAACGGTATATGGTCATACTGGACTTGTGCCTCCGATCTCAACTGTCTGCCACCAACAGTACACACTCAAACTAGGCTTTGGCACAGATTGTGCATGGTCAGTGTATACCCCCACACCGGGCTTTAGCACAGATTCTGTACTGCTGCAGGTATACGGCCACACCAGGGTTTGATTCCGATTCCATACTGTCTAAGGTATACAACTACACCCACACTGGACTTTGGCCCAATCCCTTACTGGCAAAGTTACACACAACCATTTTGCTTTGGTCCCAATTACGTACTGCCAAACATACACACCCACATTTGGCTTTGACCCTGATCCGGAGTTGCTATTGCCTAAGGTACACACCAACATCAGGCTTTGGTTCCAGTTCTATACTGCAACAGGTATATGCCAACACTGGGCTTTGGCTCCAGTCTCAAGTTACTGCTGCTGAAGGCATACGCAGGGCCAATGATTTTCCCTTTTTAACAGAAAACACAAGAAAATAATGGAAATTGATCTATTTAAACCAACACTTTGGGAGTCAACCTTTCATGAAAAAATTTACTGTAGCACTTTAACATGCAAAAAACCCCACTTTGAACCAGCGTTTTTGTGCAAATTCCTCAGTTTTGAGCCAGTTTTTGTATAAAACATGCTAATTTGCCCTCGGTTTTAGGAAAATGGATTTTAAGATTCTGCCAGATAGAATTGGCCATTTTTGAAAATGGAAAATCACTGGGTCTACATATGCCTACACCGGGCTTTGGCATCAATTCTGTATGCCGAACGTATCCCCCCACACTGGACCTTGGCACCAA